>CAUYQG010253264.1:0-28968 GCA_963574415.1 Tarsius wallacei
GTTCCAGCTACTTGGAAGGCTGAGGCGGAAGGATCGCCGGAGCCCAGCAGGTCGAGGCTGCAGTGGCCGGGAGCGGCCACTGCACTCCAGTCTGGGCGACAGAGTGAGACTCCAACTCAAAAAAAAAAAAAAAAAAAAGAGGGTAATTGCTCTGTGGTAGAATGTGTTTCTAAAGAACACAGGTCTCAAGAAAATGGAATTATTGCTCTTATGGACTACTAATTCCTAAGCATTTCCCTTCTTTTTAGCATCTCTTTCTTCTGCAAGTGTGTAAACATGTGGTGTTCAAGAACATGTTCCTTGTTCAAGAAACCTTAAACAAGAATTTCAATACTATTTTATTAATGTATACTTCTTAAGGATCATTATTAGTAAAATTTTTATTCTAATAGTCACTTCATATGATTCTCAGCCCTGCACAGATAAATATAATTTCTTTATGTTCGCTAGTCCAAAACTTTTTTTGAGCACCTAGTACATACAAAGTATTATATTGGATGCTGTTAATTGTCTGTTAATATTAAAAAAAAATTTTGCTTGAAAAATGCGTTTTGCCTCCATTTTCTCTGTGTTTTTTATATCCTGATTACTGAGGTTAGGTCCTTCAATGATGAGATTTTTGTGTCTTATGATATTAAAAGGTAATAATAAAAATAAATAGCCAAGTGTTACTTGAGATTATGTTCACTGTACTAAGTGCTTTTTATGCATTATCTCATTTAATCTTCACAGCAGCCTTATGAGGTTATAATTATTATTATTCCCACTTTACAAATGAAACAACTGAGGCAGAGAGTTCACTTGTAACTTGCCCAAGGTTACATAGCTAGTATGTGGCTGAGCTGAGACTGGACAGGCTGAAGACCCACCAAATGACATCTCTGGAGTTCAGTGATAACACATGATTTGTGCAAAAGTGTCATGAGATACATAGGAAAGAACTCCTAGGACTTTTAAGGGCAAGGAACCAAGCAAGGCATCTGAAGAAGTCACAAGTTCATTCTGCGGATTCCAGAAATATTTATATGAACACTTTATTTTATTTTATTTGTTTTTTATTCTACGAATTGAGGTCTCACTCTGTCACCCAGGCTGGAGTGCAGTGACATGGCTATCATGGCTCAGGGCAGTCTCGACCTCCTGGGCTCAGGAGATCCTTCCACCTCAGCATTTCAAGTAACTGGGATTACAGGTGCCCACCAACATGCCCAGCTTGTATGAATCCTTTTAAAAATAAGCAGAGAGATAAAAGTAAACAAACTGATCAATGGAAGAAAAATCTGAAAACAGACCCATATATAGATAAACATTTAGCACTTCACAAATGTAATGTCTCAAGAAGAGAAATGCTAGGTTGGGGCTGGGCACCATGGCTCACGATTATAATCCCAGTACTTTGGGAGACTGAGGTGGGAGGGGCTTAGGAGTTCGAGACCAGCCCAGGCAACATAGCAAAACCTTATTTCTACAAACATATCAAAAACAAACGTATGCACCATCTCAGACTCTTCAGTGTTTGAGTCAATAAATTCACATCCCCTTCCCACTTTTGTTTGTTTGTTTGTTTTGAGAAAGCAGGATTTACTGAGAGGACAGAAAAGTTCCCACAGGGGGAGGGGACATGAAGGGGTTGCCCCCCTTCCCACTTTTTAAAAGCCAGTTTGAGTAGGGCTGTCCATTTCATGCAATTGAAAGCATCCTAACAGTTACATATTCCTCTGTCTTGACATATAATACATATGCATTGGGGACACACTGATTCAATTCTGACTAAAAAGCAAATGGTTGAGGATTAAAATACATGTTCTGCTGAAGCACAGGCTATAGTCAAATTCACATTCATTGAAAGAACTGCTGGAGTATAAGAATAAATCTGAAATTTTATGCAAATGTTTAAATTATTATGGTTTTATTGTTAATATTTAATAGTCAACATTTTAAATTTTGTCTTTGTAGTCTAGGAACAGTGCAGTAGTTCCTCAGAGCTGACAACTGCTAGACAGTTCTTGCAGCCACTGATCTGCATATCCTTTTTTTTTTTTTGAGCTGGAGTCTCACTTTGTCACCCAGGCTGCAGTGCTCACGGCCACCCCAGCGTCAACCTGGTGTACCTCAGCCTTCCAAGTAGCCGGAACCACAGGTGTGCTACCACGTCTGGCTAATTTTTTGATTTATTGTAGAGATGAGGTCTCGCCAAGTTGCCCAGGCTGGTCTCAAATCTGTGGGCTCAGGCAATCCTCTCACCTTGGGCCCCCAAAGTGCTGGGATTACAGACTTAAGCCACTGTGTCCAGCCTGTTCTGCATATCTTAATACTAAAGATAAAGGATCACTTTCAACTAGCATGTTTAATAGTCATCAAGCATTTGTGTACAACAGAATATAATTCAGAAAAAAAGGTTTCAATAGAGTCTAAAAAGAAGTTCATACTTAAGATTCATAGCTCTAGCAAATCTCAAAAATTCCTTATCATTTCTGCCAAAAATGAGTGGTAGCATAATTTCAATGAGCCTTTCATTTAAAATGATAGTTTCTACAAAGAATTGTCTTTGTAGAGGATTCTTATGAAGTCTACGATTTTGAAATTAAATTAGTGAAAACAAAATGTGTCATGTGTTCATTTTTCTTCAACAATTCATTCTCTGATTTATACTGTCTATATTTCTTATTATTTCTGGCTAAAAGATGGTTTGTTATAGATGTTATGGTTCATGATTTGGTCATTTTTTGAGGTGATAAAATTTACAGGACAATTTTAGTCTACCCTCAAAAAGGGTAAAAAAATTCCAAAACAAAAAATTTTCTTAAAAAATTCATGGCCAGCCAGGCATAGTGGCTCAGACCTACAGTCCTGGCTACTGGGGAGGCTGAGGCAGGAGGATCACTTGAACCTACAAGGTTGAATTAACATCAGTGCTCTCCAGCCTGGGTGACAGAATGAGACTCTGTCAGAAAAAAAATCAAAGTAAAACAAAAAACTCATAGCTAATTAAAATTAAATAGTTAAATATAATTCTGCCTTATGTTATTATTTAAAGTTCTATAAACACACTTTGGTTCAAAAAAGATACCATGATCTTCTAAAGTTATCTAGTTAATTCACTTTCTTTCTTTCTTTCTCTTTTTTTCTTTCTTTCTTTCTTTTTTTTTTTTTGAGTCAGAGTGTCGCTCTGTTACCCAGGCTGGAGTGCAGTGGGCACACTCATGGCCACGGCAGCCTCAAACTGTTGCGCTCATGTGATCCTTCCACTTCAGCCTTCCAAGTGCGCTACAGGAGTGCGCCGCCACACCTGGCTAATTTTTTTGTTTATTATAGAGACAAGGTCTTGCCAAATCGTCCAGACTGGTCTCCAACCTATGGACTCAGGCAGTCCTGTGGTCTCCGCCTCCCAAAGTGAGCTACCGCACCCGGCAGCTAGTTAATTTTCTGATAATATTTACATTAATACATTCTCTATGAATATTGTAATAATAATTTAATATTGGTAAACCATTTTCTTATTTATTTGAACTTTAGAAAGTTAAAAGAAATTTTAGTTCATAAAGTTAATAACTTTTGTAATCATTCTTAATTATTGTAGCATTTTACGCTCATATATACATATATACTTGCAATATCCGTACTCCAACTGCTATAATTTCAATGTAGAATGCAAATTAAGAGATTTTTGTTCCATGTTACATCTTAAATGCTTACACACACACATACATATTTTGTAGAGACGAAATCTCACTATGTTGCCTAGGCTAGTGTTGAACTTCTGGGCTCAAGCAATACTCTTGTCTTGTCCTCCCAAAGTGTTAGTAGCCATCACATCTGGCCAACTTATATATTTTTAGGTGAATATGCAAATATCAACTTTAAAACTTACTGTTTTGTTCATGTTACTGATATTATTGCTGATCAGATGTAATCAGATCAGATGTGATCTGTTTTACCAACATAATTACTAAACAAGGTCAAGGCCAGATGGTAGTAAAGTTGGCATTTAGCTCTTATGTTTGCCAAGGCCAAGACCAGAGATAAAAAACAGAGCAGGTTTTGAACAAATACTGAAGCCAAGGCCCAATGTTGGTGTGTCACATATGTATTTTCTTAGTGGCTACATTTTATGACTGTAGCAGCAGTTACTCACCCAATCTCCTAGAGAAAAATGTCTGAAAACACATGCCCCAGAATGACAATCAATGCTTATCTTTGGATGGTGAAACTACAGATAATTTTTTTCTTGTTGCTTCTCAGTAATTTCTATTTTTTTCTATAATGCACATGCATTAATTGGGAAATGAATTATGTTTTCATTTTAGAACACGAAAGTTCTAAAACTTCTAAAATCTAGGATGAGTACCAACACAAAACCAAATTTACAAAAATTACATTACACTAGAAAATAAAATTATTTAGAAAGATATACCGGGTAAATCCCTTTTGGTAAGATGTTGCCAGGCCTTATGAGGGTCAGGAAGTTTTCTCCAAGATGTATCCTCAATTCCTCTTGCTGCTAGTTAAGCCCTTTCATCAAAGGAGACAGGACAGCTGCTAATCCTCATGTAAATCTACCTCCAGATCGGTATTACATTTCCTTCCCTCTGTCTTCTCATTTTTAGGCTAAACAGACTTTCCTTGTAATGTTCATTCACCACACCCTTATTCTGAACAATTATAGAACTAAGAGTAAAGGAGCAAATTCCTCTCAAGAGGGTGCTTCTATGCTATTTTATTGCTTCAAAACTCATTGTTTAAAAAAAAAATTTTTTTTGAAAAAGCTTATTAGTTGGAGGTTGGCCTTGAAGCCCCAATTTGTAGAGGAATTCTAGAATCTGGCAAATAAATGGAGCCAGAATGGTTAGTACAACTCTATTCTACTCTATAGTGGAGAGCTCAAAGGTAGAAAAATCATTGGAGGAAGAAAGCTTGCTACACACACACACACAAAACATTATTTTCCATATACATTCTTTTCCATACATGTTCTTTTCCATGTTCTCTGCCAAAAAATGCAGGAAAAGTCATTGCCAATTTTGTTAGGCTGTTCACTGGAAGGAAGCACAGCCTTTTCTTGGGGTGGAAGCAGATAGAGGATGAGGCTCTTGGGATCTGGCATATCTTCCCAGTTAAGGCAGTTATTTATTCATGGTCTGATCCAGGCAATGCAGGTTCAAATTCTGGCCATGTATATATAGTTTAAAAAGCAAAGCAAAATGGAAAAAAAAATGAAGTTCACCATAAAAAGTGACCAACTCCCTGCTCCCCGATATTTTTCCCTGTGAGTGTGAACCTGAATGCTGACTATGTAGTTGGGCCTCAGAAAAAACTGCTGATATGTTGACAGATCCATTCTGCCAGTCAGTTGTCTGCACAGGAGTCTTCGTGATGACCTCTAGGTACATACAGCCTGTATCAACTTTATAAATATCTTCTGTGTTTACTTGGAGTTTCCCTTTGTCCAGCCCCTAAACTTATGAAGGAAGGTGAAAGTTCAGGCAAGAAGTAGGCGACTGCACACAGACATGGCGTTGCTGTGTTCCTGGCCCAACTCACAAATGGAGAAAACCATGACGTGAGCCCCTAAAGGAACTACTTGGATTAGTTACCCCATAACTATGAAAGTGAACTGAATTATGACAATACTTAATATTATGCTTCTACTGATGGGGTTATGGAATGGCTGCAGATTGAAATCAAAGTTATAACTTTATTTAAAACATTAGAGTATATAATTCAACTGGAAAAATCTAGAGCACAAATACTATCCAATGAATTTGCTTGGCATACACGCTCAGTCACTTTAGACCAAGATCCTTTTTTCAAGGTTAGAATTAAAACTTTGGGTGCAATTTAAAAAGAACTCGAAAACCTTCTTTATAGTACTTTGTTACACTGTTGTTTTTCTTAATTTATGGAGGAAGAATAGGGCATATTAATTAAAATCTGCAATTAATAGATCTAAACCAGCTGTTCCATCTTGGAAAATGTCATATTCCAAGCATTCTCCTTACTTTAACCTTTAGGTTTGATGCAGAAGCACACAGGGTGGGAAGAAAGATGGATTCATTCAAGTCAATGACACTTGAGTACCGCTCTGCTCAGAACGTTCTACTCAAATGAATGCGTCCGGTAGTGATTGACCAATGGGTTTGTTCCCAAGATGGGCTATGCCCAAAGG
The DNA here is from genome assembly GCA_963574415.1 of Tarsius wallacei. Lineage (NCBI taxonomy): Eukaryota > Metazoa > Chordata > Mammalia > Primates > Tarsiidae > Tarsius > Tarsius wallacei. Next base: position 6,167 of record CAUYQG010253264.1, read on the forward strand.
TGGAGCTATGCCACCATGGACTGTTATCCAGACACAGTGAGATTCTGTCAAGGAGCTGAGCTCCTGGTGCCCTGCGAGCTGGCTTTCAGATGGCTCTGTGGTAACTGTTGTTGTCTATGGCCTTGGTTGAGCATAAGCAAAGTCTCTGGGTCTTTGCCAAGAGCAAGGCAGTTGCTATGGAAAGGCAGTCTGAGGAGGGGCTCCTGGGCCAGACTCTGCAGAATCTTTTAGGGGAAGGCTGGTTAGAGTCGACATACCATTGTCCTTTAGAAAACTAATAGGACACACATTTTTTTCCAGTAAGCAAGACAATTGTAGAATGCCATATTTCATAGATTTTCAAAAGGGGATCTCACACACACGAAGAGAGTAAACTTATAACTAATAGCCCTTTGGGGGGGAAATTGTATTTTCAATTACCATACTCACATAGTCTTTCACTGAATCTTGGACACTGTTGTTGGAACTGGGCTAGAAGCCAGTTCTCAAAATAGCATAAATTGGAAATATTTAGGCAAGGCTTGTGATATACACTAGGTGTGTTTGGTTATTGTAACACATTTCCCTTTTGTGCTTTCAAAGTATGTGTGATGGATTATGGGGTTTGAGATTATTATAGTAGGTGTCACTTCCCTTATACGACATAGCTGGGTTAGAGGTCCCAAGAATCGGAACTCACTACTAGCAAAATCAGGAAATGTATGCTGTATTTAGGGACTGTGCTAAAAAATAACAAAACCTTTAAGTGGACTAGAACACATAAACATTTACTTCATCTGTAAAATGGGGAGGGTTGATCCTGAAAGTTCTTTGCAGCTCTACTATTGTAGGACAGATACATTTTTAGCCTGTTAATTTTAGATTGTCTGTGTAACAGGGAAGATGATTGTTGCTATCTTGTGTATCAACCAAAGCGTTGACATGAGGACTAAATGAGTTAAATTACCTACACTGGTGCCTGATACATAAGAAGTTCTCAGGAAATATTAGAGACTGTGATTGCTGTTTTTATTAAACCAACACTACAGATCTTGCCCTCTGCATTCTGTCCACAGTGCTTTATATACAGCCTTGTAGCAAATACAGATTTCATTTAGTAATGTTGCTATGGCTCAAATGTCTCTCATTTTTGTCCCTAAAATGAAGACAACTGCTGATAGGATTAAATCAATGGAGAAGGTATATACGAGATATTTTGTAATCAAAAGAAGGTAATTCAAATGTAACAAAGAATATTGGATCGGCTGTTCCAAATATAGATGCCCCCACATTGAAATCTTACCAATATTCATTTGTTTTAAAATGTAAGTATTATTATTATTTAGGTATGGTGATACTAACAGATGAGGAGACAAATGCCATTAAAAAGATATTTTGTTACAGTTTCCAAGAGGAGGGGGTACACCCTGCCACCCAGAGCTACATGGGTCAATTAAGAGGCAGAAAACAAGGGGAAAGGATGAGTAGGAGTCTGTGTGTGTGTGTGTGTGTGTGTGTGTGTGTGTTTGTTGTTTTGTTTTTGTTATTTGTAGTAAGAAATGGGCAAGGCAGGGTAAGCAGGCTGGGCAGGTTTAAGATTTGCTACTTTGAATTATTTCAATGTGCTCCAAGGTGTAGAGGCTGCCCCTAGCTGCCCAGTACGTAGCCTGAGATGATTAGGGCAGGAAATAGTGCTTAACCTGTGACAGCTCAATAAAAGAAGCAGTTGGTGGGTGTGGGCCCCAGATTGGTTGGTAAGCATATGAGAGGTGCATTCATAGGGGGGTATCTTCTCTAGGATTTAATCATCTCTAGGATTTAGCTACCCTAGGAAGGAGCAGTCTCTCCAGGGTTAGCAAGGACCCAGGTGCCAGGCACCAAGAATACAGATAATAAGAAAATAATACAGAAGATGGAAAATATAGTTAATATGCCACTTCATATTCAAAGCGTCTTTATGTTTGCTTTTGCTTGTTATCTACAGAAGGCCAAGGGAGTTTGAGTAGGGATGGAATTTGAGACATTTAACTAGGATAAAAGTCTCCCCCCTGGCAGTCCCCTAGACTGCTTTTAAGTTCCTTGTGAGTAAAAGAGATGAATTGTAGAATCTGATGATACATTCCTCATCTAGTCACAAGAGATGCTTATAGGTGGGTCTAAGTGAAAACTGTGGCATGGAGTTAAGAGAGGAAACCACCCTCCCCCATCACCTCCTCTGGCCTCTTCTTATGCCTTGGTCCCATACAGCTTCTTCTGGAACATCTTCAAGTGGCCCCTGTGGCATGGTTGGGCTTTGGTGTTCCCAGGATAGGCAGTGGCAGCCATGGGACATCTAGTGGCTTTGCAGCAGGTGTGAAGAAGCAAGAGCCAAAGTAGAGTGCAAATAAGACAGGCACACGTGAGTATCTCCGTGGGCACTCCCAAGAACACTTGGGAGTGGACCTGAAGCCCCTGGTTGTGCCTCCGAACCAGTAGACATCTAGCCTACATGATAAAAGGAGACGTTATTTTATTCCAGGATCCTTTTCACTCATTAAATAGTTAACCAATATTCATTGAGCCCTTTGTATCAGTTACACAAGAACATTCATCTTACTTATTTTATAGTCACTTCTAGCTTTTGCCCTAAGTAGGTATTAAACAAATTGACCAGTCTCCTCTTTCACCAGGCTTGGTGCTGTTGTCTGGATCTGCTGAGATGGACACCAAGATGGGATCAGACGTGCAAGGAAAAGGTGGAAGTAAGAAAGGCAGGAGGAGAGCCTTCAGACTGTATTGTAGGTCTGATATCTGTGGAAAGAGAGGGGAGAGGACAGAGGAGTGGGCAGGAAGACTCTCTGACTGCAACATAGTTCCAAGAAATACTCCACTAGGCCAACATGGAGCCCTTACATCCTATGCCTTGCTGGAAAGGGCCTGCCATGCTCAGTCAAATGGCAAAAGTGTGGTAGAGACCAAGAGGCAGCACCTGGGGCCATCAGTCAATGATGCTCCCAACCACAGGAGACCTGAGTACTGCATTTTTATTGCCATCACATCTGGGATCAAAATAATTGTGGCTGCTTCATATATCAAATTTAGCTTGAGCATTTGAGGATTCATTACCATTGGGAATAGTAAATACCTGGAAGAGACATTTTGAAAGGAGATAACTTTGAATTTGTATAAATCCAGCAGGGCCTCTGAGAGTGGTTGAACAGGTTGTGCATTACACAAGGGCATCTGCCAGAGGATGCTAAGGTCTAGCCCTAGATTGTTCATTAATCTGTGTTCCCTGGCAAGGCTGTGTCTGCTCTACCTAGAGAGGTTGCTTTTTCTCATTTGCACACTGGGACCTGGTTCCAATGCATTTGTTCAATCACATATACTGTACAGTCAGTTATAGAAAGAGGAGCATCTATAGCCACTTTGTGGAAACCTATAAAAAAACTTCATTTGCCTATAAGATCAGAGACCTAGGTATACCTATGAAAGAGCCACAGCCTCCACTTATTACTTCAGAATCTTCTCCTGGCTGGTGGAACGTCTCCTCTCATCCCACAGTCCTCATTGCTACTTTGCTTTCCTCCCCTTCTGATCCCATTTAGGGTTGCCATGATATGCTAACCCTCCCATACCAAGACTCATCCTGCACCACCTGCCAGATAGCTCTCCAATAGAAAAAAATCGTACCTGATAGATCCACCAGTGGGTGAAAGATTGACAATATCTCCCAAGGGAAGAGTAATAGGTGCCATTCATTCACTTCATTTCATCTCAAAATTTTTATCTCAAAATGTATTTTTATCTCAAAAATTTCAGGAAGAAACCAAGGCTTTAGGGGTTAAATAATTCCACTAGAGTCACATAGATACTAAGTGGTTGAGTCAGATTTTGAACCCAAGCATTTTCCCTACAGACTCCTTTCCCTTCACCACTGTTCAAGTCCATTTCAACCACAGAATCTTCTCACACTGTCCCGTCCATGAGTCTGGAAATAGCCCAAACTTCTGGAAAGGAGAAGAGTTTTTTGCCCAATGCTGTTTACACTATGCCACATAAGTCAGGGTTTTTCAAAACAGTTGTTCAAACAATGTTTTTCAACCAACTTAGCTGGTCATGGACAGCATTTCAAAAAATGAAAATATAATGAAAAATGAAGGTTCTGAAGAAATTTTAAAAAGATAATACAATAGAAGAAAAAATACCAGAAGGCATTACATATGCAAAATGTAAGTGTGATTTCATGAATTTTTGCTTCCGTTTAATATATGTGCATATTTATACATACATTTACTAATGTATATGCATATGTATGTACATTTGTATGTGAGTACTGAGTTCTGTAAAACTGCATGAGCAAAGTACTTTGAACTATGGGTCAAAGTCCAGTGACTTTGTCTCATACTGACCAGGATTAATTGGTTTCCTCATTTTATCTGGCTCCTGTGTAACAGAGAGCTAAATTAGACAGCTATGCTGGCCTGAGCTCCTTCCCATTCTCTGCTTCTGACTCCCTCCCTGACTTTTAGGGAAGTAGACACCCTGCCAATGAAGCTGGACTCTCAGAGAATGTTCTTTCCGCCCTCTCTCCTTTAAGCACACCCTGAAGGCAGTGTAGCAACTTAGGCCAGCCTAACCAGGCCTTATCCCTAAGTAACTCTTAAATTTACAGGATACAACAAACATGAAATAATTGCTTTTTAAAAAGAGTATGTAATTTAAATATTAGTAGCATTTATATGAGCCCTTTCGGTAGACAGTAGCAACTGAGCTGGATGTAGTTAGCAAGAATAATTAATTAAATTAGAACACAGGACTACATTGTCATTAAGACCACTCTGTGAGCAGTATTGTGAGTTACAAAGTGAATTTGAGGAAATATGAAAACAAGACTCATACACTTTGTCCCAATTATCAGAATTCTTATTAGGTATGATACTCTCCATGAAATATTTAAGACTAGGGCTGCTGTGTTTGATTGTTCATCAATAATCATGAAAGCTAACATTGGTTAGTACTTGGTAACTTAACAAATGAAGAAGATATTCTTGTAAGCTCTTTAACATAGATTAATACATATATAATCCTCATAACAGCCTATAAGTTAGATTTTATTATTCTCATTTTTCAAATAAGGAAATTGAGACTGAGAGGTTAAATAACTTATCCATGGTTGTACATGTAATAAGAACCTACAGTAAGTTTCTATTGTTTGTTGTAATAGATTGGCTACAAAAAAAAATGGCCTCTGTTCTTTCTCATCTGTATCCACATCATTTCCAATGTGACTCTGTCACACCTTCTGCAGAGGAGTGAAGTCTATTTTCCCAATCCTTAACTCAGGGCTGGCCTTGTGACTTTCTTTGGCCAATAGATGTGGTAGAAATGACTGTGTGGTACGTTTAAGCCTCAAGAAACCAGGCTGTCTTCTGCTTTCTCTTTCAAGCTCCTGCCTCCAACAAGCTTGGACTAGTCTGCTGGAGGGTGAGAGGTCATATGGAGCTGAGATGAGTCATCCCACCTGAGGCCATTCTAGACCAGCCAATCCCTAGCCAACCCACCAACCAAGTGACTGTTGACACATGAGCAAAGCCAACCAAGACTGACTGAGCCTGGCCCAGATCAGCAGAACTGTCCATAAACTAATGAATGATAATACATTGGTCTTTTGGTCACTGAGTTTTAGGGTGTTATATTGCTCCATTTCAGTGGCAATATATAACAGATATGCTGCCAATTGACAGTCATTTTTTTTCTCTTTACTTTGAGGCCAAGTCTACTTCCCATGATGGAGGCTTAAATGCCATACATTCATTTTTCAAAACTTCGTTTTCAGTTGGGGCAATCCAGTTCTCGCAGAAGCACAGGGAAGTCAGCTTGATAAGGGTGATGGGGTTGGGCAGGGAGTAGTGGTTCTGAGAAACATTTTCCTTTCTGAAGAGGAAGAGCCTGGCAATGAGATGGAAGTCTTTTCCTTTCTTCCTTATCTGCTTTGGGTGCTATCATTAAAAATGGATGCTTGAGTCATAGCAGCCATCTTGTAACCAAGGGCAATATGCCTAAGAACAAAAATGTAACACATTAGGATGGAAGAATAGAAAACTGAAAAGAGCCTAGATTCCTGACCACATCATTCAGCTGTGGAGACAATTCTGGAACTGCTTCACCTTCTGACTTCTTTACCATTTAAGGTCTTGTGTGCTGGCTATTCTGAGTGACAAAGTGCAGGAGCCAGAATCCAATCCTAGGTAGTCTAGTTTGTAACTATTATGCTGTACTCAGCAGCATTAAGTGCAGTTAAGACAAGCAGAAACATGGACTTTAGAGGCCCAAGTGAATATGGATTGTGGGCATTGATAAATACTGGAGTAGAGTCTGGTTCTAAACCAGGCATGGGCTGGCAGGGTCCCTGGCAAGGTCCTCAGTCTCTTGGATAAGAGCACTACTGAGGCCAGAACACAAGATTTCATGGGGGTGATCGGGGGGATCCCAAAGCCTCTCTAAAGAATCAGAAACAGGCCAGGCACAGTGGCTCAGCCTGTAATTCCAGCACTTTGGGAGTCCAAGGTGAGAGGATTGCCTGAGGCTGGGGGTTCAAGACCGGCCTGGGCAACTTGGTGACACCTTGTCTCCACAATAAATCACAAAAACTAGCTGGGTGTGGTGGTGTGCGTCTGTAGTTGCAGTTACTTGGAAGGCTGAGGTAGAAGGATCGCCTAAGCCCAGCATGTGGGGCTGCAGTGGCCATGAGCGTGCCACTGCTCACCAGCCTGGGCAACAAAAAGTGGGACTCCAACTCAAAAAAAAAAAAATCAGAAGCACCAGGTGAGGGGAGAAATCACAAACCCAGCTTAAATCCTCTGGCCTGCACTAGTCTCTAAGTCCAATCTCCATGACAATGAAAGCCTTTCTAAATTTGTTCAAAATTTTAAAATTACTTTATATTGTTTTGATTCATTAACTTGCCATATTTTTTAATGTTTGTTTTATCACAAAATTATTTTGTTATTAATCAAATATCTTGAGTCAAGTAGATCCAGGAAAGAAAACCAGACTTTCTATACATAGAGGAGCCTCATACTTGACACGGAGTCACATGTTTTCTGGTTATACCATATCTTCAAAGCTAAGCCCAGTGACATTTCTGCCCCTGGTATTCTGTTTGTCTTTCTCGCTGTTCTATATAGGCATACCTCATTTTACTGTGCTTCTTTTTCTTATCGTGCTTTGCAGATACTGTGTCTTATATAAATTGAAGCTTTGTGGCAACCTTGTGTCGAGAAAGTTTATTGGTGATATTTTTCTAGCAGAATGTGCTCACTTCATAACTCTGTGTCACAATTTGGTAATTCCCAGACTTTTAAAAATTATTATTATTATTATTTTAATTTTTTTAATTTTTATTTTTTTGAGTTGGAGTCTCACTCCGTCACCCAGACTGGAGTGCAGTGGCCGCTCCCGGCCACTGCAGCCTCGACCTGCTGGGCTCCGGCGATCCTTCCGCCTCAGCCTTCCAAGTAGCCGGAACTACAGGCACCCACTATCACGCCCGGCTAATTTTTTTGATTTATTGTAGAGATGAGGTTTCACCTGCCCAGGCGGGTCTCGAACCCGCGGGCTCAGGCGATCCACTCACCTCAGCCTCCCAAGGCGCAGATTACAGGCTGAGCCACCGAGCCCGGCTTAAAAATTATTTTTATGTCTATTATGGTGATCTGTAATCAATGATCTTTGAGGTTACTACTGTAATTATTTGGGGGCACCGTGGACCGTGCCCATATAAGATAATGAACTTGATACATGTGCATGTTCTGACTTTCCACCAACAAGCCATTCCGCATCTCTCTTTGGGTCTCCCTATTCCCTAAGACACAACAATATTGAAATTAGGCCAATTAATAACTCTACAAAAGCCTCTAAGTGATCAAATGAAAGGAAGAGTCATCTCCCTTCATCTCTCACTTTAAGTCAAAAGTTAGAAATGATTAAACTTAGTGAGGAAGGCATGTCAAAACCCCATCCTGATCAGTCATCACCCATCAACACTGAAGCAATACTCTTTATCAGGGAAAGGATTATCACTCGTTGAAGTCTCATATAATTGTTAGCATTTTTTTTTTTTTTTTTAGCGATAGACTATTTTAAGTTATGGCATGCACATTGGTTTTTTTTAGACATAATCCTGTTGCACAAAAGTCAATATACTACAATATGGTGTAAACTTAACTTTCATATGTGCTGGGAAACAAAAAAATTATGTAACAGGCTTTATTGCAGTATTTGCTTTATTGTGATGGTCTGGAATAGAAGGGACTATCTCTGAGGTGTTCCAGTATCTCCCCTGGGTAGTCAAGTCTTTTGGTTTAGACTCCTTCCTTTTTGTTTCCCTGGAATCTCATTTCTATTGACTTTCTCCTGGGAGCAATGGGTCTCAGCCTGCAGCTTTTCATGTGTTACAGCCCTGATGTACCTCACACACACCTGCCTGATCCCAACTCCTTGTGTGGGTCCCTCTGGTCAACCTGTCTTTGGCCACTCACAACTCAAGTATTTCCATTATTGTACTCATTTATTCCCTTTCTTGTTATATAGCTGAGAAAATTTGGAGTAGATCGATCATAGTTTTTATGTTAAAAAAAAAAAATACAGTCCTTCCCTCTCCCTTCCTTCCCACAGCTGACCCCACAACTTACATAAAAACTCCAGTGTGAAAGTAAGAAGTGGAGAAAATGAGAGGATGTCCAGATGGATATACATTCTCAGAAAATGCTAAACACTTTGTGTTTACTTTCTAGCAGAGGAAAGGACTTGAAGAAAGCTGTCATGCACATTGATATCAGCACCCAAGATTACAATCTGAACTCCTTCCTCAAGGCATTCCACCTGCCTGGCAGACTGTTGTTGTTGTTTGTTTGTTTTTTTTAAATAGGAAAGACTTCCCAGATCCTGAAGAGAAATTCATACCTTGTGATTGGAAGAACTTGTAAGGGCACAGCTTGTGCAGGCATTTTGAAGGAATGGCTTTCCTTTTCTGTATTACCTGCGCAATGATAACTAGGCTCTTACAGGTAATATAAAAAGCTCAATCTAGAGTCATCGGCTGGAGTGTTACTAAAAAGGAAAATAAAAAGGTGGGAGGAACATAAAACTGCTGACTGCTGGCTCCTCAAAGGCTGTGCACAATAATATTGATCTGATTGCAGCGTTGTAATTGCCCTGCCAGCTACAAGGGTGTTTTCCCTTTACAATAAGGGACTCTACCTTCCCAGGCCATCTGAGGACCTGAAAATGACATCCATATGGCAAGTAAGGGGAAACACACCAGACTCTTTCAATTTGCTACATTCTATTTTTTGTTTCAAAATGGGAAAACCTATGTAGATGTGGATTCTCACTAGGGAAGGACCAGCTTGATGGGCTTTACTTGGTGAATTCTGTGTATTCTCAGCCTTGCGTGTTCAGATACCCATGTTCAGCTCCTCTTGTGATCTAGGTTTCAGAGATGAACTCAGGTCAACCAAGTTCATATGACTGATACTGCCACTAGTTAACATCTTAATAATAAAACAAAATTGTTATAGTGACCAGAATACTCATGTCAGCAGGCCTTGCATATTATCTCCCTGTAGAAAAACTTACAATAGAAGAAAGCCAAATTATCATGAACATATCTCTAGGTCAGCACCAAATGACCTAGATTCCCTATAGGAATGATTGAACCCTCCTTGAATGGCAGGTGCCAGTCATACCTCACTCCATTTCAGGGATGATCTTGCCAGGAGAACCAGAAAGCTCAAGGTCTACAGGCAAAGGTACCCTTCTCCTTGAATGATATTCTTTTTTTCTTTATTTCTTAGACTGCTTGACACTTTCCTGAGATACATTTATATACATGGTCAGATCACACCATCTAGTTGGGCAGGCCTGGGGGGGGGGCCTCTCTGATTAAGGTGGCAATGCATGTTTTTTTCTGATCTTTCATATATTGATTTCAAATTTTACAACACTAGGAACACTTTGATTTCTCTCATTTTCAAGTTCTTAAGGACACTTTGTCATACTATCAAGGACTTCTAAAAGGTTATTCCTGCTGCATGAAGGTAGATGTATGAGCCCCCAGTGCCCTTGACTCTGTTTTGATTCTACATGGTTCAGTTTTATTCTTGGGTCTTCCCACAAGCTCTGTAGAAATACAGAAAAACCAATTCTTCATAGTTCAATGACTGTTAGAGATTCTCTATACCCAGATGTAGCTAGAAAAATTCCAAAAATTCTGCTAATTGAATCCACTGGCATTTTATTTATATCCTTACTGCTGCTTAATAATTATTTTATTCAATTCTTGATGCTTTTACATAGCATTATGCTCTGAACAGTTTCCAAATGTTTCACTTTCCTTTAGCCCTCAAACTAACATCTTTGTCTTTGTGTCTTGCTAAAATATTAAAGGTATCTGAATGTGAGCTTTCATGTCCTAAAATTTTCATCATTTGCTCCTTCTCTTTTTTCTCAGGAAAAAAAAGTATCCTTCCTCCAAACAACAGTCCCATAATATGTGCCCTTGATCCCATCTTTTTCCATTTTTTAAATTACTCTTTTTTCCGTTTTCTTAAGTTACTCCTTTTTATGCTCTCCTGCTTCTAGTCTTACAAACAAATAAACACTTCCTCATTAAGCAATTTTTTTTCTTACCATTGTACCCTCCTGAGTTAACATTTGATCTCCCTGTCCTATTATTTAACCCCAACATTTTTTTTTTTGAGTCAGAGTCTCACTTTGTTGCCCAGGCTAGAGTGCAGTGGCACGCTCACGGCCACTGCAGCCTCGACCTCTGGGCTCAGGTTATCCTTCTGCCTCAGCCTTCCAAGTAGGCCACCATGCCTGACAAATTTTTTGATTTATTGTAGAGATGAGGGCTCACCAAGTTGCCCAGGTTGGTCTCGAACCCCTGAGCTCAGGTAACTCTCTTGCCTCAGCCTCCCAGCATGCTGGGATTACAGGCTTGAGCCACTGTGCCCAGCAACCCTAACATTTAATAGTGGAGTCGCCATTGCCTGACTCCATTTTCTCACTACTCTTCTCTTCCTTATCTCTTTTAGTCTTTCATCTCCATTGCTGTACCAAAACTACTCCCTTTAGGGGAGGAAGAGCAAGAAAATAGGGAAGCAAGCTTCATGTTGTGTTTAGAAGCAAATCTTTTAGAATCACTAATGTAATTTTTAAGACAGGCTGTTGAAGAGGCAATCAAGATAGAAGCGTCTGCCCATAGATAGTCGCAAGTTAGAGAATACAATTACATGATAAATTCACAGAGTCACCTTCAACACAAAACTGGTGTATACATTATAATTTAGGAGAGTAGATTCCCCATTTGCTACAGCAAACATATTCTACCAAAAATTATTTTGATAATAAACATAAGTGTCCAGATATAATTTTTGCAACAACAACGTAAAGGAAGATTTGCAGTTATCATAGCTTTGTATTCAAGGTTTACATTCCATGGGAGATAACTATAAAACTTTTGCGGTTAAGAGCAGAAAATCACAGGAGAGCTTCTTGCCTTTTTCAATAAACAATTCCATTTTATGAAGACAAGATACAGAGTACGTATAGATTTAACTTAAACAGGAACTTTCCTCCACCTGCCTAATACTTCTTATTTTTTATGCCTGATGGTAACCGGTATGTAAAATTCTCTGTCTGACTTCCTTGTTTTTACAAACAAAGATAATTCTATTCCAGAACCTTTATAACTTTAAAGTACTTTTGTCGACAATCTTTTTCTGTTCAAATTGCTCTTTCTTTATTAGTTCCAACTTGTTATCTTACCATGTCTTTTAATTCCTAAAAAGACAAAAAAAGAAAAAGAAAAGAAAAGAAAAAGCATCTCAACTCTTCTTCCTCTTAAGTTAGCATCTTATGCCTCCCTTTCCTTACTTGAAATCTTGAAGGTCAAGTTTACGCTATTTACCTCCACCCCAGTGTTTCTTTTCTTTCTTTTCTTTTTTTGAGTCGGATTCTCACTCTGTCGCCCAGACTGGAGTGCAGTGGCATTCTCCTGGCCACTGCAGCCTCGACCTGCTGGGCTCTGGCGATCCTTCCGCCTCAGTCTTCCAAGTAGCCGGAACTACAGGTGCGTGCTACCACGCCCAGCTACTTTTTGATTTATTGTAGAGACGAGGTCTCGCCAAGTTGCCTGGGCAGGTCTCGAACCCGCAGGCTCAGGCGATCCAAAGTGCTGGGATTACAGGCTGAGCCACTGAGTCTGGCCCTAATGTTTCTTATTAACCATTGTGATTCATGACATATGGATTTAATAACAATTTTAAATGAGATTGAATCCAAGTTTTAGGGTTTTTTACTTTTATTTTTATAGAACTAACTTTATTTAGTACCAACTACGTATCAGGAACTTTGTATATGTTGTCTTGCTTAATAATCACAACTGTATACAGATGAATACCATTTCTCTCACTTAATAGTTGAGAAAAAAAGATATCCAAGAACGTGTACAACCTGATCAGTCACCCATCTACTAGTGTGAAACTTGGATTCAACAGTCAGGGTTCCTAGCTGTAAACAGCAGAAATTAAGACTGTCTGATTTCAGTAGATAATGAATTGACTGTATTGTTTAGGGAGTTCACAGACTCCCAGGCAAGTCTAGGAACATAGAGACATAGATATAGGACTATATTGCTAGGAGTGATCCTCACCAGAGGTGCCTGGGTGAAGACATTTCTGGCAGCTCTGGACTGTGTAGCTTTTACTGCTGACTCTGCCAGATGGACACTGAATTTCCTCACCAGCACTTTTTTCTTCTCTGCTCCCAGAAACTTCATATTTCAGCAAATCCTGATACCATCAGACAATTTCTTGTGATTCCTTGATACCAGGTAGGTGTGTCTGACTGAAAGAGCCTAGGATCCTATGACATTAAACGGATGATAAGGGCAATATTATAACCAATGTTATGGCAATACATTTGACAACTTAGAACAATAAACAATTTTCTTGAAAAAGGCAATTTTCTGAAGTTATTACAAGGAAAAATAGAAAATAAAACATTCCTATATTTGTTTAAAAAAATCAAATGCATAATTAGAAATTTTTTCACAAAGGAAATCCCAGGCCTAAGTGGCCTTTTGTGAATATTACCAGACATTTAAGTAAGAAATAATACAAATATTGAAACATTTTCAGAGAATGAAAGAAGAGGGACTTCGTTCCATTCATTTTAGGAGGAGAAAAACCCTGCTATCAAAATTCAACAAAGAAAATACAACAAAAAATAAAAAACAAAAAAAATAGGACAAGATCCTTAGTGAACAATAAAAATATTCTAAACAAAAGCTAAATCAATATATAAAAAAGATAAAACATCATGTCTAAGTAAGTTCATGCAAGTTTGGTACAGTATTCAAAAATCAATCAATAGTATTTCCGCATTAAAAAACAAAGGGAAATTCTTGGCCAGGTGCAGTGTCTCATGCCTGTAATCCCAGCACTTTGGGAGGCTAAGGTGGGAGGATTGCTTGAGTCCAGGAAATCGAGACCAGCATAGGCAATATAGCAAGACTTTATCTCTACAAAAATAAAAATAAAAAAAGTAGCCAGGTGTGGTGGTGCATGTCTGTAGTGTCAGCTACTTGGGAGGCTTAGGTGGTAGGACTGCCTGAGCCTATGAGGTCAAGGCTGCAGTGAGCTGTGATTGTGCCACTTCACTCTAGTGTGGGCAACAGAGTGAGACTCCGACTCAAAAAACAAAAAATAAAAAAGAATGAAAGGGAAAAACTGTGTGATCATATTGAGAGCTGCAGAAAAATAATTTGGTAAAACTCAACAGTTGTTCATAGTAAAAACTCTCAACAAACTAGGAATAGAAGAGAACCTGATGAAAACATTTACAAAAACAAAACAAAAAGTCTAGAACTAACATAATATCTGGTGGAGAACTATTGAGTTTTTTTACACATATATAATATTTCTTCTCATCCCTTCAATTCAACAGTGTACTGGAGATCATAGCTAGCACAATACAGCAAGAATAAGTGATAAAAGGCATAATTATAGGAAGAAAGAAGTTGAACTATCTTTATTCACAGATGACACACTGGTGCACATAGAAAATCCAATATGATCTAGCAAAAATGTAAAACAACTGCAACTAAGTGAAATGCATGAAGCTCAAGAGATACAAAATCAACATAAAAAATATTTACACTTTACACTTCTGTATTCTAGTAACAGACAATAGAAAAATTAAATAAATATCATCTATAAATGCCTATGAATACATTGAGTGAAATTGGTGCAAAGCCTATATATTGGAAATTACAATACATTGCTGGTAGAAATTTTAAAAGGTAAATGGGAAGATATACGATTAGAAACTCAATATTGGATTGGAAAACTCAATATTGTTAAGATGCTAATTCTCCTTAAATTTATCTATTTACTAAATGTAATTTCAAGCAAAATCCCAGCAGGTGTCTTGGAGAAATTGACAACATGATTCTAAAATGTATGTGGAAATGCAAAGACATATTAGTCCTTGAAAAAGAAGAACAAAGTGGAAGTATTCATACTATCAGATTTCAAGACTTACTAAAAGCTACAGTAAAGTTGGTGTAAAGGTAGATAAATTAATGGAATGGAGAAAAAATCTAAAATAGACCTACATATAAAAAGTTCATTTGTCATTTTAAACAATGCAAAGACAATTCAATGGGAAAAGAAACATCTTTTCAATAAATGATAATGGAGAAACTGGACATCTGGATAGAAAAGAAAGCTTTGACTTTTACATTATACAATACATGAAAATTAATTCAAATGTGAAAACTAAAACTATAAAACTTCCTAAAGGAAATATAGGATTATATTTTTATAAGATTTCTCAAGACACATAAAGTACTAATCATGAAAAAATAGAATTTCATCAACAGTAAAAATTTATCTTCATTAAAAGACACTATTAAGAAAGCGGAAAGTCAAGCCACAGTCTGGAAAAAAATATTCATAAACATATATCTGAAAAAGGACTGATATCTCAATAAAAGAGCTCCTACAGAGCAAACTTTAAAGACAATCTAAATGAGCAGATACTTGGACAGATGCCTCACAAAAGAAGATAAATGAATGACTAGTAACATATTAACATCATTAGACATCAGGGAAGTGCAAATTAAAACTATGATGAGATACCAGAATGATTAAAATGAAATAGACTGTTGTTGTGGATGTGGAAAAATTGAAATTCTCATACATTGCTTGAGAGAGTATAAAATAATGCACCTGCTTTGGAAAACCGTTTCTCATTCTTGAGTAAAGTTAAACATAGATCTATCCTGTGACCAAGTATTTCCATTTCTAACTATATTGCAAAAAAAAAAAAAAGGAATGTATCTATCCTACAAAAAGTCTCATAACTCATATGAATGTTTTCACAGTTTTATTTATAAGAGCCCCAAGCTAGAAACAACCCAAATGTTCATCAACATTAAAATAGAAAAGGTGTAATATACTACTCAGCAATAAAAATGAAAGAATTACTGATACATACTGCAACATGAATTAAACACAAAAATATTATTTTAAGCTAAATAAGCTAGATAATATAGTAATACCATGTAATTTTATTTATATGAATTTTAAGAACAGGCAAAATTAATCTATGGTGATAGAAGTCAGAAAATGATACAAGGCTATTTACTGGAAAGGGACACCAAGAAACTTTGAAGTCGTAGAGGTATTCTTAATCTTGATGTGGTGATTGTTACACAGATTAAAATTCATTGAACTATACACTAAAATGCTTGAATACCTATATAAATTAAACCTGAATCATGTATTCTTTGTATTATGAAATCAAGATAAGAAAAATTATTAAAAGCCCTATTGTAATAGTTTTTAAAGCAATTTTGTTGAGTTACAATTGAGAAATAAAAATTGTATACATATTTACAATGTACTACTTGATTTTGTAATTTTTTTCTTCATATTTGAAAATGTGTGTTACTCAATGTTTTCCCTAGTTGTGGTATTCTTGAGACACACAATTGTTTCTGTCAGAACCTTGTAGACATTTTTACATTATCTGCTGCCATCGATGTTGCTATGGAGAAGACTGAGGTTAATTTGTATTTATCCCCTTGGATGACTTGTTTAGATCTCTGATAATTAAATTATTTGTTCTTGAAGTTTACTATCTTGGCAGTATAGGTGGTCTCCATTATTCTTTTCTTTTCTTTTGACTTGTAGGTTGAATTATTTTTTAATTCTAGCAAAATTTGCTTGTATTATATAATTTACTACTTCTTAAAATCCTGTTTGTTGAATCCTTTTAGGGTAATTAGCTGGGCATGGTAGCACTTGCCTGTAATCCCAGCTGCTTGGGAGACTGAGGCAGGAGGATGGTTTGAGCCCAGGAGTTCGAGACCAGTCTGGACAACATACAGAGACCCCCCATCTCAAAACAAAACAAAACACTAATTATTAATTAATTTTGTTCAATTAGCTTTTCTCTGATTGTGTTTGTCTTTCTGTGTGTGTGTGTGTGTGTGTGTGTGTGTGTGTGTGTGTGTATTTTAATTTGCATTCCCTTTCCTATATATTGGTCAGTTTATATTTAGGTGGGTCTAGTTTACTTCTTATAGTCTCAGATTTAATCAACATATATAATGATGCTGTTTTCTCCCTCACTTTGTTTTCTAGGCAACTTTCCTATTTATTTCATTCTGTTGTTTAATCATCTTGTCTACGGGCCCTTATTCTGTTGAGTTTACCTTTGTGCTAATTTATCTTACTGTAGCTCAGAGCACTTGGGAATGATTTCTTTCTGATTTTCAGTTGTTTGTGTCTAAGTTGGTTTTTTAATCTTTTGCATTCTAGAGGTGTGTGTGTGTATGTGTGTGTGTAGATGCTAGGAGGCTAATTTTTATCTTGCTTAGCTGTCCTCTTGGTTCAGACCTGTTATTTGCCCTAATGTAATGTAGAATGTCTCTCACTTGTCTTTCCAATTGAGAACCATTTGTTTTCCTGACAAACTACAATTTTAGAGTTTGGTTTTTCATGGTCTTCCCATCTATTCTATAATCTGAGGGCAAGGCAAGGCAGGACCGAGCCCATCTGAAGTTATTGTACAGACTTTGTTAGAGTATCAGGGCTCTATCAGTTAAAGTTTGTTAACTGTTTTTTTTCAGTGAGTGAGGGACTTCTTCACTGAGATGAAAAATTGTATTCTATTTCTATAGGAGGATGTCCTTAAACTTTGAATCTACTCTCCAATTCCATGCTTAGTCTTGAAGCCTTCAATGCCACTGGAGAAGATACAACCCATTGTTCGTTTCTACTATGTTCCAACATTTACTATGACTTTGTATTTGGAGAGTTAGCGTCTCAGAAAGGGTTTCTCAGTTTTGGAATATTAATAAAATGTCCCTGGATTTAGTTGGTGCCATCTGTGTGGCTCTCGGGGATAGAGGTAGAATTAGGAGGCTTGCCGTGGTGGCTTGTGCTACTGCATAATGGAATACTCTGTCTCTTTCATCAGCCAATACTTTTTTGAAGCTTATGGCATGGGGCTGTACCCTGCTCCAGTTTGATTGCTGCTGCAGAATTTGGGGGGTATTTTTCTTTAAAATGTATAATTTAATTGATTTCAAGATGCATTGGGAAGTGGCTTCATTCTGCTTGGGCAACCTGGAAGACCTGCCTCCTCGTTTCTCTCCTGGCTTCCTTGAAAAGTTGTTTTCCTGCTCCCTGCTACCCCTTCTTACTGCCCCTCTGTCCACTTTCTGGTTTTTTTGTCTATATCCATTAAATAAGACATTTTCAAAGGTCATTTTGCGCCTCTCTTCTTTTTCCCATCCTTTCATTTAAATGTTCCTCTCATCTATTCTTTTATCATCTCCAAATTCACTCCCATGTCTCAGTAGTAACATCTAGGCAAATGTCTTTCAAATTGCTGTTTTATTCCCTAAGCTGTCTTCTATAAGCTGGTCTCATTTTCAGCTCTTTGTTGGATGTCATGGTGTATGACAAACTTAAAATTAAAACATCCCAAAGCAAGCCTATTGTGTCCCATTCTAAACCAGTGCTTCCTCCTACCTTCTGTCTCCTTTCACTCTTGGAGGTACAAAAGTCTGGAGTCTTCTTTGATTCTTTCCTTTTTTGGCCACCTCTATCCAATTAATTAATTCTTTCAGGTGAACTTTTTCTCCTCTTTGTTTTCACTGCCATTATCCTACAATAAATTTTTATTTTTCTCACTTGAACTTTCTAACAGACCATTAACTAGATGTTCTCTAATCTCTGTCCTCTAATCTCTTCTTCCTGAGGTCAATGCTCCATCCAGTTCCCCAGATATTTTACTCTAAAATCTTCCCTGGGGATCTAACATCTTTTCTTGGAATTCAAGGACCTCCATAATGTGAACCTGATTTTTTTTTTTCGTGTGGGATACAATTCAGGATTAGGTAGACAAATGTTCATTATGCAGGTACCCTTGTGGATGAGGGCATGACCCCCCCACCCCTGACAGTTTCCCACTACTGCCAATCTCTTTCTTATAGTGTTACGATTCAAGGTCCACTTATGAGTGAGAACATGTGACACTCGCTGAACCTGATTTATAACGTGAGTCTTATTTTCCACTGTGCTCCTTTGCATGCCCTACATTTCAGCTGAGGCCAATTGCTAAGCATGATCTATTCATTTTAATGTGGAAAACTCTTCGTGGAATGCTTTTTTCCCATCTTAATCTCTCAGAATTTTATAACTTTTTCAAAATTCAAATCAAATTAAACTCCTCCACTGATTTGGAAGTGATTGATCCTTCTCTTCTGAACCTTTATCATTCTTTGTTCACTTATCATATCATCCTTTGATCAATGTGTATATGTCTTAGCTTGCCCTGAGATCACCTGAAGATTGTCAATTCATTGTGGAGATGGGGAAACAAGGTTATAGGAAGTTGCAGCACCTAAGGAAAGATGTGATATTGTAAGCTTGGACTCAGTATCATAAAATCTGAATTCAACCTCAGTTTTACCACTGTGGGTGGTTGGGCAAGTCATTTACCCTCTGTGAGATTTATGCTTTATCATGTTTAAAGAAGTGGTTGTAAATGAAAAAACGTGTGAAAATGCTTTATAAAATAGATGTATTCATGCACACACATACACACAGATATACACATATGTCTGACTATGTAGATAGGAGGGTAAATGAAATATAGAGTAAGGTATTGCTAGTTTCTTCAGATTCCCCGTATTATTATGCCTGAGTTTATGCATAGAATGTCAATAAATGTTTATAGCTAGCAGCAATGATGCCTGCCTGCAGAACACCTAAGAGATGCTAATGGGTAAGAATAGATGTGGAGGAAGTGGATAGTTTGTATGGTAATGCTAGTGATTTGCCAAGCTGGAGAACTGCTGAAGTGCATCATTTAAACTTTCATACACAGAGCAGGGTATCTGCCAGAATGGAGACAAATGGGTTAGATGGTTTGTTTCAGTCCTTCCAGCCCTTGTGTAGTCTTTCACAGAACAACACATAATGGATATCATATGTAAGAGCGAAATATTTATTTATCAGTAGCTGTTCTATACACACGCACATATATACATTTCAGATGAGAGTTCACGCTAAATATATTTCATGTAAATATAGACATTTATCTCCCTAAATGCTTCATTCTGTAGTCTTTGTTGCCATTCATTCAGTCTCCACTGTTACTCTTTTCTAAACTCCCAATTTTTCGTTAGTGCTCCAATTGTAATCACAAGCATTAAGCTGGTGTAGCCACATCAAAGTTGGGTAGAGAGTGACAACAAGGACATAAGAATGGCCATTAAGTAATTCCCTTAATATTGAAATCATCTGGACTGAATCCTCTGCATTTTTAGATTTCCCATGCCGGCTTCTCCTGGCTTCTCTTCCAGAGTCATTTGCTCAATGTTTATAAAATACTTTGATTTTACAGTTTTTAAAAAATGAGATTTTATAGAAAACTGTCCTTTGGAAGAGGTCATAATAAAAGCCTAATATGTGTTTGGAGACTCTGCTTGTGACATCATACATCTAAGACCATGTCTGCAATGCCTGACTGAAAATTCACATTCATTTTGCACCTGAATTGGGTAAAAATGTGTATAGCATTCCCTATCCCAGACTGAGTCTCAGTTAGATTCCTGATTCAAATACCTTGAATAGTGACTGTAGTGACATGTTTTCAGGAGTCTATGTGTATGGGATATGGGGGCTCTTTCTTAGAAATAATTTATTCTAAGGGGAGAGTGAGGCAGGTATGGTCATTGAGAAGCCAGGTCCTTCTAAGAGACGGCAGCTATCTGCCAGTCACCCTGTGAAATCATGCGTAAGCAGAAGATGCTGGATGTCAAAACACTGGGAGGCACAGGGCAAAGCCACACTGTGTAGAGAAAGCAATGTTCCCCACCTCCCCATGGCTGAAACCCTGCCACGTCCAAAACCTCAGCACATCAACATCGGTTGAAATGGAAGTACCCTGAGGGAGTAGCAGCAGCACCCTGTGGTGGGAACAGCTTTAGCAGGGGCGGTTGGACATTGCAAGGTATTGAAGTCAGCCCAACAGAGCAGACACCAGTATGTGCAATAGTGGGGACATGTCTTTGGGACCTGAAAATGATGGCAAGTTACCTTCACAAGGCTTAGCAGCTTTGGCAGGGATGGCAATAGCAGAGTCAGGGCAGTAGAAGATTAAAAAAATGTTTAAAGACATGTATTCCTTTGAAAAGTGTACACAACGTTAATATGAAGTATACACAATGTTCGTGAAAGTTTATCCAGATTCAGAGGGAGGAGGAAGACTATTATTAATCTTTGAAGAAGTTTATCAAATGTTTAGCAATTTCTGTTTTATTCCTTCTTTTCAAAAGAGTACTAAATAGTAAAAAAAAAAAGTAGTAAGTCACAAATAAACATAATCTGAATCTATTCACGTAGTTTTCATCAAGTGTATCACACTTTATTGAGCATTTTCAAGGCAAATATATATTTCTTTAATATTTCATTTTACAGACATGGGGTACACATCAGGATTAGATATATAAGTGGACATTACTTTTTGGGCTTCCTTTTGGTTCCCACTTTGCCTGTTTTGAGATTTGGTAACTTTATTGATGTTGTGTCTTCCTATTCCTGACCCCGGCAGTATCCCACTACTGCCAATCTTTCTTATAGTATTATGGTAAATGTTCAGGGTCTGCTTATGAGTAAAAATATGTGGTACTCTATTCTTTGTTTCTGTGATAGATCACTGAGTATTATAGACTTTAAATCCATCCAAGTTGCTGCAAAATCCATATGTTTGTCCTTCTTTACATAATACTCCATCATGTATATGTTTCATTTTTTTTTAAATCCAGTCCAGGTTTGGTGGGCAGCATGGTTGGTTCCATGCTTTTGCTATTGTGAATAATAGTGCAATAAATATGCATGTGCAGGTATATTTTTTGTAGAATGATTTGAGTTCCTCTGGGCATAGTCCCAGTAGGGGGATTAGTGGGTCATATGGAAGGTCAATTTCTAGTTCTTTTAGAAATTGGCACACTGTTTTCCATAGAGGTTGAACTAGTTTGCATTCCCACCAGCAGTGTAGAAGTGTTATCTTTTCTCCGCATCTTTGCCAGGATCTGCTTTATTTATTTATTTATTTATTTTTTAGTTGGAGTCTCACTCCATCGCCTAGGCTGGAGTGCAGTGGCACACTCACGGCCACCCCAGCGTCAACCGGCTGGGCTCTGGTGACCCTACCATCTCAGCCTTCCAAGTAGCCAGAACTATAGGCACACACTACCATGCTCGGCTAATTTTTTTTATTTATTGTAGAGACAAGGACTCGCCAAGTTGCCAGGGCTGGTCTCAAACCTGCGGGCTCAGACAATCCACTCACCTTGGCCTCTCAAAGTGATGGGATTACAGGCTGAACCACCAATCCCTGCCTGTTGTTTGTTTTATTAATACTGGTCATTCTTACTGGGGTTAGGTGGTATCTCAATGTGTTTGATTTGCATTTCTCTGATGTTTAGTGAGGCTGAGCACTTTTTCATGTGTCTGTCTGTTGGCTGCCCGTATATCATATCTTGAGAAGCACCTATTCATGTCTTTTGTCTACTTTTAAATGGGGCTGTTTATTTTTTTCCTTTTGGCACATTTCTGTTCCTTGTAGATCCTGGATGTTAGACCTTTGTCAGATATACAGCTGGAAATATTTTTTCCCATTCTGTGGGTTGTCTCCCCATGCTCTTGATAGTTTCTTTTGCTTTGCAGAAGCGTTTCAGTTTAATGAGGCCCCGCTTGTCTATCTTCAAGGTAAATATTAATTGTGCCTGACAAATCAATATTTGACTCTCAATTTCATCACAAGTAAAAACAGATTTTGTTTACCAACTCTCTGTTAAAGACATCTTACTTTATGTCTTTTAAATAAAAAGACAAGTTTTAAATTTAAAAAATGTTTCTGTTGTTATATGAGTCAGAGAACATCCTACAAGGGCATGCATCATTTATGAGGCAAATAGAAGGGAAATGAAGGAAAAGTGAAAACAAGGGGCAGAAATGTTACAAAGATGGAGAAATGGCAAAGAGGAAGATTTTTAAAAAATATTTATTTATTTAGTTAGTTAGTTAGTTGGAGTCTCACTTTGTCACCTAGACTGGAGTGTGATGATTATGACTCACCTCAGCCTTGACTGCCTGGGCTTAAGAGATTCTTCCACCTCAGCTGCCCGAGTAGCTGAGACCACAAGTGCATGCCACCATGCCCCTCCCCTTTTAAAAAAATTGTTGTAG
>CAUYQG010253265.1:0-24293 GCA_963574415.1 Tarsius wallacei
GCTTGCCCAGGCGGGTCTCGAACCCGCGGGCTCAGGCAATCCACTCACCTCAGCCTCCCAAAGGCGCGGGATTACAGGCTGAGCCACCGAGCCTGGCTTAGAGTTTAATTTTACAGGCTTTATTAACCATTTACCCATGCAAATTTATTAACCCATGCAAATCAATCTTTTTCGGATTCACTGTTCTCCTTCTGTTAGTGTCATAGAAATATAAAAATACTCTCTGAAATACATTATTATAGATTTAGTTAATCCTAGAATATTCTCAATTTGAAAATATACATAAAATAATTTATTTTCCCTTTGTGTATAATGCTGAAAAAAATACAAATTTTGATTTGAAACCTAAACTCTGGCATGGAATTAATAATAACAACTCTAATCTTTCAGACTGCCTAAACTATAACAAATTAACATAAGAGAAACTGAAGCTTCTAAAATACATGTTGATGTATTTTCCAATTTAATGGTGTCCTTTTTTTTTTTCACTTTTTCACATTTCTGGTTGGCATTTAAGCATCTTATTAGGGACCTCAAACACAATCTAAGTCACAGAGTTTTACACTAAGTAAATCCTCGACTTCTAGCCTGTTAACAGACACTAACTGCTTGAGCACTAAAAAAAGAAGTCTTCTTCCCACAGGATAGCCAGCCCAAAGTGACAGAACGATACTTGAAACACACACACACACACCTTGCTATGCTGCTGATGGCACTGCTGGGAGTAACCTTTGGCACTCTGTCCATACTGGCAGCAACTGTGGCAAGTTTTAAGGCTGTTGGCGATGGTGCTGAAGTCCGTGTATTGATATGCACATTGACTGGAGAAACAACACTGACATTATTGAGGTGCACTGCGTTTGTCAGGCAGGAATTGTTCATGGGAAGTGTTTGAGGACTGCTTGTGCACAATGCTGGGATTAAGTGGTTTGTAGTGGTGTGGCCAACTGTCCTTACAAGCTGTACAGCTGAAATCCCTGGGCTGGATGATAAAGCCATATTGGTGGAGTATAATGTTTTAGAGGTTCCTGAAAGAGGAAAAAAATCAATCAGTGTCATGAAACATTACCTCTTTAGTTTCAGGAATTTAATAAAAATAAATGCACACATATGTATTTGAATTAAATACCAAACTAACTTTCCAGATACTGGTATCTCCAAAGAGAGCCTCACATCAGTAAGTACAATGTAATCACCAGTTGCAACCCCAAAGATACTCTCTTTTTATTGGTCTACATAAAAGGGCTTTGCAAAGTATTCTGCTACCTCTATATCTGGCTACTTCGGAGATAAGTATAATAGGACAAATGGAAACAACAGTTGGATTTCCCTAAGAATTTGTAGACGCAAGAATTAGCAATCATGATCACAAATATACACAAAAACAGTGGAAAAATCCTGGGGTCTGAGAGCTAGTTGAAGGGTCTCTGGGGACTCGGGTAAAGACGCAGACAGGGTTTGTATCTCAAGAGGAGAAGTCCAGGAAGTATGCCCATGAGTATGTAACAGTGGGAAAACAAACCCAATTTCAAACTTATTACAGACTGTGGATAATATTTCACATTTTTATCAATGCATAGATGATTCAATGGTAATGGTTAGTAATAATTAGCATGATGGATTTTCTAAGATGTGAGGCAACTGATAGTATATGAGTGAAACCAGGAAGGGTGAAGGGTTACACAAGCAGGTATTCAGTGCATGTGGGAGGAAACAAAGAGCAGGTTATATGTGAATTCTAGAGAACACCTAGCTATTTACTTGCATCTTTCTAAAGAAATCTTAGAGTCCTGATTGACTTCCTAAACACATTTTCCCCTTGGAAATAAAAAATAACGACCATACTCCCAACCAATGAATTACAACTTCAAGACAATAAGCACCATGTGAAACCCCAGCTGTACCTGAAGGCTGGACAACACCATTTATGTTGTTGTGGCCAGTGTTCTGTTCCTTGGCTACCTCACTGCGACTTGGAACAGGTGCACTAACCACTGCAGATGCAGCAAAGTGGGCGCTGGCTGAGTCAAGTGTTTTAGACATACAGTCAGAGGTGCTTGAGCCCTATAAAATGAACAATGAGCAAAGTTAAAATAAACTCTATTTTTTAGATATGATTTCAAGAACATATTAAAGAATGGGGCAAACCCAAGAGGCTGTTGCCTTTCTAATGTTGAACAATTACAAGTGTTTAGATTAAGAGACCTAAGACTCCATGGACTATTTTTGGCATATAAAGCAAGGAAGTAACTAAAAACTGGGAAGCAGTTATTTCTGGGGCGGGGGCGGGGGGGGCGGGGACGGACGGGACGGATGGACACGCACCAAAACTAGGGGATTAAAAAACTCAAACCTCTAATGCTCTATTCATTTTTCCAATAAATATTAATGAATGCTTTCAAAAATGCCTGACAAGCTGGATACTACCGATGGAATGAAATCACAGAGATGACTAATAGTTGCTTTTGTCACAATGTAAAAACCCATCTTGGCCTAACCTTGAAGTAAGCTGAAAATACTTTAGTCTGGTTACCCAGGAGACTCAGAAAAAGCAAACAAAAGCAAGTTAAATGGTCATTTCTCCTTGATTCTGTATACAAGTGGTTAACTGTTATTACTAAATCCAATAGCCCAAGTCTTTAGACCATCCCAGATCCACCCAGATATCACAAGAGTGTTGATGGGTTCAGGGTTACTGAGATCTTCATGTTGCTGGAGTTAGGAAATGAGCTAAACCACTATGGGCAGATCCTGGCCTGAAGCTCACAGAATATAACCAGGATTCAGTTAATCTCAGTTATTACTTTAGAAGTAGTTTTAGAATTATGGAGCAAAATTTTTAAGACCTAAAATGCAAGGTTTACTTTTTTCAGGTGGTTCAAATTTGAAATATATTTCTTAACTAGTTTTGTTTTGTTTTAGGTGGCTTAAAACCAAAGAAATTTATTCTCATATAGTTCTGGAGGCCATAAATCCACAACGGGCCTTACAAGGTTAAAATTAGGTGTTGGGCTAATACAAGGTTAAAATTAGGTGAAGAGCTTGCTCCTTCTGGCAATTATGATTTTATGAAGTATTTTTATTCTTATCTCTAGTGTCTTTATTTAATGGGGTCTATAAACAACTTCCTCCTGTAGGAACTTTTTTTTCTACAGGGAAATGTGATTCACAGAGGCAAGGGGCTTTAATGTTTACATTTACTGCACAATTTAAGTGAATTACCTCTCAGTGCATGGGGCTTATCTACATGGCGCTTAAACACACAGCTAGGAAGGAGTTAGGAAAGTTATATCCTTAAAAAATAAAAATCTTTCTTTAGGAGCTGGGGTAGGAATGATAGTTTTAAGAGTATAAAATTACTTCTATAAATTCTCAGTAACCTGTCAAAAATGTAGTTGTCTTTTTCCTAAATTAAAAATACCATATTTGGCTCCAGTACTCTTCTCAAAATATTAAGAGACGAGTTTATAAACCAGTCACTTAAAATTACATAATTAACTTAGAAGAAATTCAGCTTAGATTCTAAAATCAAGAGTGACAAAAAATCAGGGTTATCTTTTGTGACCTAAACCAAACAAAACTACATAAAGAGTTTTGATAGAAAGAGACATAATCATGATTAAAAGATAAGTATACCTGTGCTTTTGGATGTGTCTGTTGCGAGGAATGCTGAGACTGCTGTTTCTGCTGAAGCTGAGCAAGTTGCTGCCTTTGCATTTGAACTAACTGCTGTTGATGTGTCTGAAATTGCTCTTCTGTGATACCCCCTGTTACTGGTAAAGCACATTAATTTTGTAAGTACGTATGCTTTAAAGTATTTTTAATAACACAAGTAGAATACAATATCAACTTATTCCGTAATTAAGATTAAAGCAACCACAAATCACAATATACATGATCAGTAACAACCTAATAAAAATGACAAATCTTTCAGCAAATATGTTAAGATCTATAATCTTCTTAATAAGACATGCTAAAAAAAAGTTCCTATGTGTAGTTTTTTTATTTTATAATATAGTTTGAACATGAGGATTTTGCCATTTATTCAGACTTACTATCTCTTAGCTCACTCTTAATTATCTATATTATAGTGACTGTGTAATGAAAAAACTTTGATTTATTAATGTTGATAATAATGATTAAGTTATAGTCTTAATAAGAAAGCAGGAACATCTGCAAGACTGTATGTGATTCCTACTGCTGGTTTTCATATAACGTTGAAGTAAAAATACTTTTTTCTCTGATTACAATTCAGAGTAGAGAACAAAGACGTTCATCTAAAATAATCATAAGCCATATTAGTTTAACCCAATAGATTCAATGCTGAAAATAAATCCTATCTATAAAAATGTGGGCTAGCTAATAGAGAAGTATTCAGAAAATTAAAGATACTATGTATCCTCAGATGTAAGAAATTATGCTGTGTTAAAAGTGAGTTTCAAAAATGACACATCTAAAACTTTTGCTTAAAAGATCAGCTAAGTTATATAAACCATTTTTTCTCAAGGAAATGCAAAGAAAAATTTTCACTGATACTTAAGTAGATCACCGATAAACTGATTGGGAGAACACAAAGCTATTTCCACTGAAACCAGTACAGAGTCAAGAAAAACTAAATCATATCAGAATACAAGTACTCTAGTGTAATTTTGCTCTATTTTTCCTTATTGCTTGCTTTCCTCTCTGTCAACTATTTCACCCAGTCATCAATTATTCACCATCTACTACGATGCAGAGTACTGACTAGGAGGTACTGTGAATACAGGGGAAAATAAATTAAGAGGGTCCCTGTTATAAAGTCATACAGTATAGTTGGGAAGAAAAGATAAAGAAATACCAATTAATACGAGTCAACCTTTACATGCAATTGAGCAATCTAATCAATATGACCTAAAAGAGTTTTAGTTTGGAGACTACACTCTCAACCTAAGTTACTTCCCTTCCTAAATTGTCTGTTCTGAAATTTTTAAAAAATTGTTGACAGCAAATTAAACATATAACAAATTACGCATAGTACTATTTTCTATGAAAAGGGAGTTAGGTCCCAGAGATGGATAAAGCTTTAGATATAGTTTCATGTCTACTCCACAACATTATCATTAAAATATGTATTGGATTATGTGGGGAAAAGAGTTCTTAGATAGCAATTTTATTTTTAGAAGATTCAAAAACTTGGGGCCATAATAGTGCTCACTCTAAAATTTTAATATTACCTGTATTTTTGAAGTACATATTAGTTATCTTACTGAATTACCAACAAAATCAAATGTCTTTTTTTGAACATGTTAAATTCACCGTAAGTGTTCTGTTTTTTAAATAGATAGTTTTAAATAAATAGTTTATTAGAAATAAAGACAGAAAAAAAAATATTAAACCCAAATAAATATGTTTAAGTCCTATATGTATAAATAGTATACTAATTCAAATAAATGGACTTGGAATCTGGTATTAGTAGAATAATCCTTAACTCCAGTATTAAGTGTGTCCAGGGCCGAGCCTTATGTTTTAGTGAAGAAGTAGGAGGAATGGTGTCTAACTTTAAGTGAGGAATAAACCAAAAAATAATATACTTTTAGTGGCTATTCCAAAATTGAGGAGAGATAAGAGAGTCTTTTCTCTTTTCAAAATCTCTTAAAGCAGTTGATAAAATCTTACTAATTCAGAATAAAGTATATCAAAATTAGTAGAAAGAACAAACTGTTGTTTCCCAACAACAAAAAATACTTTTGGGTTGGTAGCCCATGGCTAACACAGTACTGCCAACTAGAGAAGTTTTACTTGCTTTTATGAATATGTGATTACTTGTATACAGATTAAAAAGGGATGCTGATAAAATTACTTTTTTTTTTTAAACTGCATTTACTACCCTGTCCTTCTTAGATCACGAATTTGTTCAGGCCCGTCTTTCCACTTCTCAGAAAACACAGAATTCCAACCCAGTCTGAATCCAAATTATTCAGAATAATGTTATTTCTCAACCTTTTTAAACTTAGGCTGACTTGGATACCAAAAATCTCATCCCTAATCCCACTTCTGGTTGAAAATCACTGGTACAAACTTAATTCTATGATATAGAAATGCTTCTAAAATTTCATATTTTTTCTTCCCCTTCCCCTCAAGCTCAGTATGTTATAGTCATCCTTGACATCTAGCTCTTTCTTTACTATTTAAAGGTATTTTGTGTGGTGGCTCAAGCCTGTAATCCCAGCACTTTGGGAGACCAAGGTTAAGAGGACTGCCTGAGCTCAGGGGTTAGAGACCAGCCTGGGCCACTTGGTGAGACCTCGTCTCTACAATAAATAAAAAAATAAGCCGGGTGTGGTAGCCCAGAAGGATCATCTAAGTAGTTGCAGTTACTTGGAAGGCTGAGGTGGAAGGATCGTCTGAGCACAGCAGGTAGAGGCTGCAGTGGCCGTGAGCATGCCCAAAAAAATGGGTATTTTGTGCTTTAAAAAAGCTGAAGCTCCTCATTCAGAATTTTCTAGAGCAGTTCACCTTTTAACTCTTTAGACAAAAATAGCAAACAGTAATCAATAACACAAGAACATATACAAAACACCCTTTCTAACTTCTTTACCAGTTTGGGATGGAGGGAAAGTGGTAAGAAATCTATGGTTTTAATGGCATGGACACAATATTCAACTGCCATTTTCAGGATTCTCAAGTTGACCTACTGGTAAGTGGAGAGTGGAAATCTGAAGGCACCTTCTTTACTAATTATTTTTCTTTTAAAGTTACTGAAATACATTCATTAAGAGACTTATTTCTTACATTGCTTTGAGTAACTGAGAGGGACGCACTAAAATACACCAGGAAGAGGTAATAAACCTGTTTTGGAAGGAGATACAAGATAGGGACCTGGCTTCGGGTGAGGTGATGATGGCACAAAGGGGAAGTGGGAATGTACAAAACAGAAACTTTTTCTGCTTCTCTTGCTTAGGGCCAAACCAAGTTATTTTCACTAGTTGATCTTAAGTTGCTAGCTTAAAAGTGACTTATAGAATTTTCTCTTTTATATATACAACTATGTCATTCTGTACATGAGTCACAAGTTTGCATTTCTGGATATATATATAAAAAACAGTATGTTTTTCATGAAAGCCTTTCACCTTTCTGGCTAGCTTCTATAAATCTGACTCATTATCTTGGACTTATCAACCTACTTTTATTGCTGAGAAGAATCCATGTACCTTTCTTTAGAATATTTATTATCATCCTTGGAATGTTGTTTCTGTTTTCAAGGGTCCCAGGCCTCCCTCATTCTGTCTTTGACCTTTTAGGTATGTGGTTCCTATAAGGTTCTCTGCCTCGGATGACCTCTCATCTCCTTTCCCTTCCATATTCTGACAGTGAACCAGTAAAAATATACTCAGGATACCGCCACAGGTTTTATACTAATATAATAACTATAAATCTCCGATCACTGTTTCTTAAGTTTGGGCCCATAGAGGTACTCTTGAGTATATGTGAAATTTTTATAAGTGTTGACTTTGTATGTTGTTTTCATTTGTAAACTAAAAAGAAAAGTCTAATAGAAACACTATAGCTGTTCTAGATGGTCATCCCACAACAAAGTAGGGACATATTTCTGTGTATGTACATGCCTTTGTTTTTTCAACATCTTTTAACTTTTTTTTTAGATTAGAAAATAGTTTATTTAGAAAGTAAATGAGAGAGAGCGAGAGTGCACGCGCGCACAAGAGTGTGTGCGAGAGCAAGCAGGGGAGGGAACCAAAGCCAAGAAACATGGCGATGGCCATAGCTCAAAGAGCACATGGCCACACCAGAGTCTAGTAAGGAAATGGCCCATCTTTTAACTTTTAATGGAATGTTTCTCAAACTAGGCTAAGATGATATATTCCTGGGAAGTTACCAATTTTTCAAATATTAGCATAGACCAAATTTTCATAGTTTAACAAAGAATACTTAATTTAGAGTAAAGGTTATCTAAAAGTCAAGATGAATACATTATCTAGCACTTCTTCATCTACCATGTAAATCGTTATTACAAGAAGTTTAATACATGCTTTGTCAAAGCAATGCTAACTGTATATATTTTGTTTGTTTGTTTGTTTGCTTGTTTTAAAGAACAGATTTAGTGCTGGATTGGGGTTTAGAGAGAGGGATCCTGTTTCAAATCTTCCAGATCGTTGGGAGGAGCCAGGTAAAAGTTCATATAAAACACTGGAGTTAGTCTGAGGACAAATCTAGTCCAGGAGAGCTGACATTACCTTCCTAGGACTACATATATCCAAGACACGTTAGTTCTTAGAGCTAAAGGCAAACTAGCAAATAAACTGTGAGACTTTGAGGGTAGACAGTGGAAAGATAAGTGGCACAGGGAATGAGGAACAAACAGATGTGAGGATAATGAAAAAAGACTAAAGATCCATTTCAACTTCTGACATCCAAGCTAAATAACTATAATTGAAACTTCATTTTTACAGTCAAAAAAAAAAATATTTTAAGCCCTTAGGTATAAATCCACTTCTCTCACCTTTGGAGGCAAATCTAACCCACAAAAATAAATCCTTGTGAGTATCTTACCTAGTTCTTAAAGCACAGTATTACCCATCCTAAAATTTTTATGGTTGCAAACATTTATGGCAATTTAAGCGAGAATGGGAAGAGAAGCTGAATAAATTAAAAATCAGGAATTTCTCTTGGAAAACTGTATAAACAATGATTTTACAAACTGGAAATATCAAGATATCTACAGCTGGTCAAAAGGGCTGTTGGTATTTATTCTATATGTTACTAAGACAAATGAGTAAAGAAAAACACACTATTAATTTACAATCATGCACTAGTGAAAACCAAGACTAAATATAAATTAATCCCACCCTTCAAGTCTGAACAGGCAAAGGCCTTTCAAATATAAAAACATATTTTCTTGAGCTTTGGATTTAAGAACATCATCTCAAAGAAAAGTTATGTAATATAGCAGTTATAATGCCTAGGACACACATTTCAATTTTCTTTTAAGTATATGTAAGTAACAAATAGAATATGTTTTGGACACATGGATTATGACTCGAAAAATATTAACCAGGGTTATCAACAACACAAAAGAAAGAAAATTCTTTGCTACTAGCTCTCAAGTTCACGTAAGACACAGACCCCTTTCTTTTCTTTTTTAAGATAATTTGTGGAATAAACATTACTGCCAAGTGCATTAGGTTTGAATTTCTGATTAAACTCTTCATTTTCCACAATATCTCAGCTGTGAAACAGAAAATTCAGTACTAATAATCTGTTTAATTCAGCAAAACAGTGATATGGTCCTGTGTCAGTCTTGTTATTTTATTTTTGTCTTGTTACTCTTAAAGACACACATGTGCTCATAACCAAGTCCACTAGGAACATGCAGAAGGCAAAAGTGTTAAAGATACAGATTAAATGATACAAATGGATACTAAAAATCACCACTGCTTTTCAATTATTTATAGAAAATGCTGTTAGAAGACTTTTTTCACTACATATTTATATTCCCATGCCATGCTTAGTATTTTAAAACAAAAGATATTTCTTGCAAACAAAAAACCTTGGGGCCCAGCAACTAGAGGGTCACAGTCAGCAGAGAAGGAACAAATATTTAAATATGAAAGATCTGATTTTAAAACACTGACCTTTAATGTACCTTAGTTGTTGCTTAAGCCTCAACATTTTTCAAGGGAAGAAGGAAATGGTACTATGTTAAGGGTATTTAAAAAATGTAAGAATTACATAGACCAAAAATACTAATTTTTCTAATGGTAAGGGGAAAGTAAAAATAACAGAAAAAACACTTATTGTTATTAACACTGCACATTTGTGATTTAAATTTCCTAAGAAGTACATGCATGCCTAATATTTTAGATGCTTGTCTTACGTTGACATAAGATAGTTTCATAGAATTATAGAACTCTTTAAGTCATATTTTTTATCAATATATATCGTATTGATGATATAACATACACAACATATATACATTTTCTGAAAAAAAAGTCAAGTTAAATCCAGAGTTCATCTGGAATGTATAGTAGAAAGCTGCATATCATCGGTCATGTTCAAGGTGAGAAGGAAGATTTTAAATTTATTTTTAAAAATATAGTCTACGTTGGTAGGGAAGAAATTCAGCCTATGGTCAAATGTAATTATAGAAGTCCATACAATATCTTCCTGTTTAGTTGAAATAATTTGAACTTTGCCTTGGAACTGACTGAAAAAAGCTTTGTCCTAATATTCATCAACTTCTGCTATCTTTAGAGTTCTAATAATCCTATGACCTCAAATCATGTTCGGTACTAATCCATTTCAGCTTCGAGCTCATTAAACTTCACAGACTCAGCAACTTTATATAATGGGATGCCATTTTCCTTACCTAAGTTCACTTAGGAGAAAATTAACCAACTTATTTGAGAAATGATATGCTAACTTCTAATCACTCAAACAAATCTAATTTTCCATTATAACCTTTAAACAGATAAATGTCTAAGTCAAGCTGGAAAACAGGCAACTCAGTAACTAAAAGACTGAATGCTACTGAGACCAAATTCCAACGTAAAATTATTTAAGGTTTCTTTAAAGAAGTTTAATATGATTATTTCACATCCTAAAATGCACCACCTAGGAAATAATTTAGACATACATACAGAAAAAAAATTATAAACAGTACAAGTCAAGCTACATCTATTTTTGTCTTGGGATATCATGCATCATTTGCAATGTACACATTATAAAGATTTTATAAATTATACATACTTGTTTGTATACATGTGATGAAGAGAAGACTACCCACAGAAGAAAATAAGTCAAAACTGTATCTTAGATTCTCTTGCTATTATACATTATTTACAAAGTACATGTCATAAAAAGATTAAATTAATTTGAACACAATCTCTTTTTTCTGACTTGAAGTTTCACACTGTTGCTCATACAGGAGTGCAGTAGCATGATCACAGCTCACCGCAGCCTCAACTTCCTGGGCTCAGGTGATCCTTCTACCTCAGTTTTCCAAGTAGCTGGGACTACATATGTGTGCCACAATACCCCACTAATTTTTTTATTTTTTGTAAAGTTGAAGTCTAACTATGTTGCCTAGACTGGTCTCAAACTCCTGGGCTCAGGCAATCTTCCCGCCTAGGCCTCCCAAAGTGCTGGGATTACAATAATGAGCCATTGTGACAGACTCACAATGTCTCTTAAAATGAAAAAACAAAAACAAAACAAAAAAACCTTCCTGATCTCAAAAAGAAGTAAGCAATCAGACAAAAATCGTAATTATTCATAGTCACCTAAAACTTTTCATTTTTAGAAATAAAGCTTTCAATAGCACTTTCAAGGAGTAATGGTTATATTTAAGCAAAGTTAATACCCCAAAACGAAAATTTTTGAAAAATTTTCTTTAACATAAGAAGCAGACAATAATACTGGGTGGTGATGATCAGGTGGCAGCTTATAAGCAGTCTGCCCACTAGGAACTCTGTATGCATTCTACCCACACATTCACCATACCAGGCATACACATTCAAAACACACATCTGTGGTTTTACAGGCACCAGTTAGGGAATTTTGGTTAACATGTGAGGCACAATATTAGAGCTTTGTGTCTTAGATTGGAAAAAAAATGCAGTAAGCTAAGATAAATTCCATTCCTGAGTGGGATTAGGAAAATAAATCTTCAAAATTTACCCTGAGAGTTTCTTTAGTGGATAATAACATTTAGGAGAAGCGAATAGCAGGATAGTCTCCACACAGCAACAGCTTACCTGATATGCCATTCTTGCTGGTGCTCAATAAAGCTACAGATGCCGCAGAAACTCTTTTGCTGTTCACAGTCTGCCCTGGTTTTCTTGAGGTACATTCTTCGCTATCACTGTCCTGTAAATTTAGTAGCCTTGGCTGAAAACACTGTAGTCGACATGATCTGATATTGCTTAATATTTCGGAAAGGGACAGTCTATTTTCACAATGTTTACTGGAAGCATTGGTCCGAGAGAAATTAGAAGAAAAGTCTATAGTTTGGGAAGAGCTTGAAAAACTATTCAGCATTTCAGGGTCTATCTGTTTCAGGATTGGGTCATGTTCTGTGGATATTCGGTCCATTATGACCCTGAAAAGCAACATAAAACCAAATATTAACTGGAAGAGCTTAACATTTTCTCTATACTTTCCCTTCCAGCTTGTAAACAAAAAACAGGTCAAAACAAATAATTTACCTTCCACCTCTGCCAATTCGCCGCCTTGCAAATCCTATACATCTTCTTGGGACTGTAAGTGTTGTAAGGCAATGCCTATACCTCAACTTATCCAAATCAGCCAATTCTGAATTTTCACACAAATGGTTAGCTTGGTCCAAACGAGGCTGCAAAGGGAGAAAAAAAATAAAAACTCACAGAGTAAGTCTGAAGTGAAAAGTTAAATCATGGTAAAAAATAAAGTAACTGCAACATTAGCAGAACAATTAAAATCTAGATGGAAAACTGGGGCTTAAATGAATACTACCCAGGTTTAATTTTACAAAATTGTATCAAAAGTTGACTCCCCAAAATGACTCAAACTGAATTTAAAAGTAAATTTGTCTTTAAAAATAATATATCTTTTAACATATGTAAAAAGTACAGATTATGAAATTACATAATAACTTACAGGCATCCTATTGAGATAAATCAGAAGGAATTTTTTTTGTTTTGGACTAAAAATTGCAAACCAAGTACACATGGGTCAAACTGAGGCTCTCTCTTCACTTGTAGGAAACATACAACCCGTTTTTTGCCTTCTCATTCCCTTCATCATTCTATGTCTTACCACTTCTGTCCCCTTTCATCAGAATTTCCCCTTCTCTCATTAGCATAACTGGTAAACAAATCCCCACCTCTACTACATTAAACAAACTCATCCTGAAAAAGTTGTCTGTGTATATGTCTACCATTACGCAACAAGAAAAATGGTCTCCACAAGCCCTATAAGAAAGTCAAAGCTATCCTCGTAACACTAAAGTTATTTCTTTTCTGAAAAATTGAGCAATGGGGAGTAATATAATGCTGCACCAAAACTTGATCTAATAGACAAAGAAATTTCTAAGTGTGTCAAGTTATAATTATTAGATAAAATACTTCCCAAGAGGGAAGTTTAAAAATTAGTACTTTGTTTGATACATACTGAGTATACATGCACAAGATGGGCTTGCATAATACATTTCAATAAACACCCAGTAGCCATCAAAGATTCCAGAGCCAACTTAGAGATACTGGGTTTACCTAATTCTGGCAATGACACACTGAGTAATTTTCATGACTGCTGAAGTTATAATTAAAGATCAAAGTAAAACTAGGTTTATAAAATATGAGGAATTATCTATTCCCAAGAAGGATTCCGATGTACTCTGAATGGACTAAGCACCTTTTAGCATCTTTTACCAGTATCCACATAAAAGATGTTAAATAAAAAGTGCTGATGCACTTCTCACTTTTAGATGACGATTAAGTCACCTTGACATGAGTTACCTGTTATATTTTAGTTCACAAAAATACTACAAAAGATAAAGGTCTTACAGCATAATACTGGCATCCTGCCCGCCTTCTGAAAGCACAGGGACCATCAGGATCATTTTCTTCTTCAGGTTCTGATACTGGGGATGGTACCTAGACAAAAAAGACATTCCATTTCAGAGTTCTCAAAAGTCAATATATAACATTTATACTGATCTAAAACTTAAATCTTATCACAAACAGTAAATCACTCCTATGTTTCATACAGTAGGCAGTTAATTCCCCACAACATTTAATAACTAGTAAACATTTTCTATAGTTAAAAATCCTTATTTTTAATGGAGCTGTTACAGATAAGTACACATGATATTGCTTAATTGTTTTTGAACATGAAGTACTACAGATTTAAAAATAATTAATACAAGATTTATACATCCCATTATAAATTATAAATGATGTCACCATAAATATTTAATGATGAGTTATCTTGACCATATGTAGGTGTGTTTTTATCCAACAATTTTATCTCTATGTAATAAAGCCAAAAACTAGGAGATTAAAAATGATTATAAATAGCCCCCACACCCCAAAAGCCATAAAGGCCACAGACTTTATTCAAAAGGGAAGCTTTTATCTCCCTAGTAATTAAAAAAAAAAAAATCACTTTTTAAAGGTAGCAGATCAGAAGCAGAAAACTACAAGAAAAAAGAAGACTTGCTAAAGGTAAGCAGACTGGTTGCAGAAAGAAGTGATAAGCCCACAACTCTATAGCAAAAGAAAAAAGACTTTCAGAAAGCTGTCACATATTAAAAAGGATTCTGCCAAGGCCAGGTGATATCAGGCCAAACACCCCTGTGAAGTCTGAATGGATCCCTAAGTAGCACTGATCCACTATAGCACTTTACAAACATCATGAAAACAGATTAAGTGGCATACAAATATACTCTGACACGGCAATTAAATAATGTTTTAGATAAATTTCCACCCAAAATGGTTAAATTAAAAAAAAATTGGTACTTAAGTTTCAGTTGTCTCGCACTTTCACTCTGCAGTACATCTCTTTCTCTGACAAATGCTGGCTCAACCATATTTACTTGCAAATTTTGAACCTCACAAATCCCTCTCTTCCTATTTTGAGAGGAAAAATGTTTATTTCCAAACTGTGGTAATACCACTGAGAAGGGTCATCCAGGGGAGAAAGGCATTTGTTTGAGGTTCCAGTATACCTCCACCAGCCCTATGGGGGAGACACAGAAACAGTGAGCTGGGGCTGATTCTTTAGGGAACCCAAGCCTCAAACCTGAAATGTGAAAGGATATCCCAAACGTAAATTTTACACCTCTTGGTTCCTTTGCAAATCCTCTTCTAAAATATACTCTAGAAGTGTTACAAAGTCTCAAAAATTCTTTGCATAGAGTATGTATCAACCCTTCCTCTTATTACCATTCCCAAGGTGAATTCCAGGGACAAAGGATGTTTTGAGACATAGGAAGACAGAGCTGATGTTAGGAGAATCAGAAGCATGATTAAGAAGAGGGAGGATTTTTAGTTCTGCTTTGCTGCAATTTGGCTGGGTAAAACTGGTTGAAATGTTTGTTCTTTTAAGGCTCCTATTATTCCTAGTTTCTTGTTTATTGGACAAAGAAAAAGCATATGATTGGTTTAATGATTTTGTAAGCAATAAAATCCTGATTTTTATAAGAGCTGTAGCCTAACAGCTGCCTCACTGAATGATGCCCGACTACAGGTAAATACTTACTCTTTAGCAACTTGGGGATACAAAAAAAAAAAAAAAATCAATGAAGTTGTCTAAGACCAGTAGAAAAATTCAGAGGAACCTACAAGTTTCAAAATGCAATTTTCATTGGGGCTGCGAACTATAGACATAAGAATTCAGAGCAGAAATGAAGATCACTTAATGCACAGGAACAAGTGACTAGTTATGCTGAGTGAGCTCTACTTTTCAGTTGGATGGACTGATTCCAGCAATAAGAGTTAAGTTTCTACACATCATAGTATCCTATATCACTCTTAAAGGAGTGGGGAATGTACAGCAAAACTTTCTAGACTCTTATCAGTAATACCAATGTAAGGCTATTCTACATGCATGTATCTAACCATGTCATTTTTTTACTTAACATTTTAAATAATTTCCCAGTACATAATGTGGTAGAGGCCATTTGTCATCTGGTGTCATTCCTTTTACCCCAACCCCCTTCTGTGTTTTATGCTCCAGCAATGCCAAACTGCTAGCAATTCCCTCTAAATACACTGTGCCTAGAGCCCTTCCCTCCACCTTCTACCTGGAAAACTATTAATTTTTAGGGTACAATATCTCACATTCCTTCAAAATGGCCATCTGATGAATGAATGTTCCATGACTATTCAAAGCCTTGCTTGAGAGTCTAACAGAATGATCCTCTGACAAAAGTAATATATGGCTTCATTATATGTTTCTCAAGAAAATATGAAACTAGACATACCTTTCCACATTTGATATTATGCATATGAATGCCAAAAATTTATCTGGGGCAGAAAAACTAAATCAATGAAAAAAGAGCAGTAATAGTATAACCTAGCCAAAGGGGACATCTTTTATGCAATCCCTAGATTTTAAATGGTTATAGCAATAAAAGAGTTGTACAGTCTTGCTAAACATATCTGCAATGCTGGTTTTTAATAAAAAATTTTCTTTAGAGCAAATAAGTAAAAATAAGTTGAAATATGATCAACAAACAAGTTAAAATATGATACAGCTGGTAGTAGGTTCAACGTCTTTGTTACAATATTCTCCTTTCTTATACCACATAGAAAAAAAGAGGGTATTGCTAGAGCAGGTGCTAAACAATACTGTTTTTTGAAAAAACAGATCCTTTAATACACAGTCTTATTTTAAAAATAGCACTTATGAAAATAACATTAAAATGTAAAGTCGCAAATATTCTGCTATAAAACTGTTGCAGTATTCACTAAAGAATACTTTCACAAGTTGAAAACGGAATTAGTTCTTCTGTATCTTCTTTAGATTCAAATAGCCATTATCTAACAAATTAGCAAAATTTACGTTAAAAGTTATAAAATATAATGCTGGTGGAGTGTGGTAGAAAAAGAAATGAATGTTGATGATATTTGCAATTATGTATTAACTTTTAAAATACTGATAATCTTTGGTTAGTAATTCTATTTCTAAAAATATGTTTTAAACACAGAGGAAAAAGATCTATGTCCATTTTTATAAAAGGGAAAAAAACTTAAAGCTATCTAAATGTTCCACAATATAAAAAATTCTATCCAACTGTTGAAAAATAACAGAAAGTAAATACCATTTAGGTGGCTACACAGATAATGTGGAAAATGTTTATGCTATAACATTAGGGGAACAAAGAAAGAATAAAAGCTCAAAGATGTCAATTATGTTTTTAAAATATAGCAATATAAAAGACTAGAAGGAAACTTTAAAATAGTTTTAAAACAAGCACCTGTGGAAATTCATCTTCATCTGAGCTGTGAAAGTCATATTGCTTAATGTCACTCTTATTGATCACAGGCAATGTCTCAGGAGTAGGTTGTTGAGATGTTATCAAAGCCTCTGCTTTAGGCTTCTTTGGGTACTTCTTCTTTTGACGAACCACATCAGAAGCCTCTTCTTTCAAAGACAAATGATGAGGGTGCTGTTTACATGACGATTTTTCCCCCAAAAGGAAGAAATAAAAATCATTTTAGAAACCATGAAAAACTATACTGCTCTTTGAAAAACATATATTTTTTACCCAGGAGGTGATTTTATTTATTGTTTTTAATATGCAAAAATTATTTTGTGATCATAAATTAAAACATGTTTTATTTTCTGCAAGTTATAATGAAAAATTGTGGTATTCAAATTTCCTTTTTATATTGTTATTACAACTTTAAAACTAAAATGTTAGTGACTTTTGAGATTGCTCTATTATGCAATTCAGCATTTAAAATGTATTTAAATTCAATTCTTACTTAAATCCGTTGTATTAATGATAAAAATAACTACTTTTATTTTTAAAATAACTTCAACTGGACCACAGTCATTAAGTAATTTGTACACTTATTTTCTATTTTTTAAAATGTCTGTTATGTGGGTGGTAATTTTTTGAGAAATAAGCTTTTTAGCTAGAAAAAAACTTCACTTTTTAGGATTTACAATTACTACCTCAATTAAACAATAATCAAACTGTGCTCATGTACCCTAGGGTTCTGTAGAGGTATATGAGAGGCCATCTGGCAAAGGGACTAGTTGAAGGGGTAGGATTTTAGCTCCCAACTCCGCTCAACAGAACAGCTGTGCTTCTGTTTTAACATACTGGCATTCCTTTAAAAAAAAGGGGGGGGGAGGGGGGCAGGTGGGACGGCTAATGCCTGAAATCTCAACACTTTGAAGTCCAAGGTGGGAGAATCACTTGAGCCCAAGAATTCAAAGTCAGCCTGGACAAGAGACCTGTCTCTACAAAAAAACACAAAAAATTAGCTGGGTGTGGTGGCACACACTTGTAATCCAAGCTACTCAGGAGACTGAGACGGGAGGACTGCCTGAGCCTAGGAGGTCAAGGTTGCAGTGAGCCATGATTGTGCCACTACATGATTGAGCCATGATTATCGCCAGCCTGGGCGACAGAGTGAGACGCTGTCTCAAAAAAAAAAAAAAAAAGGATCTACCACTTTAAAAAAATTGGAAATGACTGTTCCAAGCACCAAGGCACAAACTGTGAAAGTGTAAAAATACTCAAGAATGTATACATTTCCATATGCAGTCCAGATGTTAAACTACTTTAGGGTCAAAAACAGTATATACAATGAGAATGTTGCTTGAAAGGCAAATTACATTTAGTGAGAGATAAACTGTTTCCTACAATGGGTATAACTATTATATCAAAAAGAAAATCCCAACTTCTTAGAAACTCCCCATATCTTAAGGTGAGATGTATGACAGAGTAAATATAGTTAACTATTTGTAATGGAGTAGGACAACAATCAATGCAACCATATCTCTAAAATTAGTATTTAAATAGGCTGAGTGTTTATCCTTACAGGAGATCTAAAATTAGAATTGATATATAGTAAAAGCTGACTCTGTCAATAATTATCAGTTAAGATTTTCATCTTCTAATGCGTAACTATCACATGCCTAGGAAAATCATTGAGTGATATAAAATGGATTTTTAAAAAATAGCTTACAAAATGACATTTGCATTGACAACATTTTGGGCTATAGAGGCAAGTATGATCTAAAGACGAGGTGGGCTAGATGCCTGTGATTAATAAGAAAGAACTCTGATGCTTAAATTGACATGAGCTGAATAAAAGAGTGTTCCTGCTCCACATTCTTTCTTGACCTTTAAGAATGAACCCATGAAAGATAAGGACTGTGTACATTTTTTAAAGATGAATTTTCCACAAACACCCTAAGTCACTTTTAAAATCTTGTTACAGAATAAGGCTCTATTGCCTAGATGTTTCAGTCAATATCTGTTTCTCATTTAGATCTATGCTCCTTAAAATTAAAGATTTTATATTAGCTTTTATATTTTCCAGTTAAATAATTAATGTACCAGGTGAGTACTGAATAAATATAATTATTTAGTCCAAGAGATTAAAATAATCAGAGTCTAGCTCTTTCACTAGGAAGAAATTATGACCCAGACATTAGAGGATTTTCTTAAAGTCACTCAAGGTAGATAACAATTGATAAATGCTGGCTCTGGCAATGATGATGGCAACAAAAATAACTTTTAATAGTCTCAATGAAGAAAACTTTAATTTTAGATGCAATGCAGGGTTTGCTAAGGCTAGTGATAATAACTAGACTTTATCATTATTTTCTAAGGAAGCAGACAGCATATTGGAAAGTGATGGACCGTTAGACCTGGACTCAAACTTTTAATCTGTCATTTACCAGATCTAAAAGTCATACAGAAGTAAACAAAACCTACCTCCAAGAGTTGTTGTAAGGATTAATGGGTCAATATGCATGTAAAGTCTCTTAGTAGCCAGGTACAGTGGCTCACGCCTATAATCCTAGCACTTTGGGAGACAGAGGCAAGAGGATTCCCCGAGCCCAGGCAATCTTGGTTTGAGGGTAGTCTGGGCAACTTGGCAAAACCTTGTTTCTACAATAAGTAAAAAAAAAAGTAGCCAGGCATGGTGGTGTGTGCCTATAGTTCCAGCTACTTGGAAGGCTGAGACGAGAGGATCACCTGAGCCCAGCAGGTCGAGGCTGTGGTGGTCAAGAGAGTGCCACTATACTCCAGCCTGGGTGACAAAGTGAGACTCCAACTCAAAAAAACAAAAACAACAAACAAACAAAAAAACCCCAAACTCCTAGCAAAGTGCCTGACAAATAGTAAGAACTAAATTCACGTTAATTACTTTTTTCTTAATCAAATTACATTAAGGTGACTGCAGAAATTAGTAACTGTCTCATCGATATTATCATATATGCTTCTCCCCAGAGAATATTCACCTTAGTTTTACATTCTTGGACTTTGTGATGATTTCCATTATGAAGAGTTGTTGGAGTGGCATATAACTCTTTTTCTGATCTACTGATTTTCACTTCATTAAGGATTTCACCACCATAGTCTCCCAAATGGTATCTTGAAAAGGTAACCAAATAGAAGAAAATGTTGCATAGTTTAACAGTATAAAGGGAAAACAAATGATAACTCAATCAAACAGAGCTAACATTTCTATTTTTAACAGAGAAAATTTACAGGAATAAACAAACTCATATTTAGAATTCAGAAAGAAACCAAAACAAGCCAAAAATGTAAGAAAAATGCTAAGGTACATGGACAACAAATTTTTTATTATCAAGCACTGGAAAATATTGGTTAAAATGAAATTATGTAATTCTGTTTAGTCTAGTCTACTTAATCATGTAGGAAAATACTGTTACATTAGAGCACACATTTCCAAAAAGAGTTGGAACAAAAAATTTTGTCTACCTAGTCAGAAAATAAAACCAATTAAACATTCATTTCCTTCAGATTTTATTTAATAGAAACATTAATACAGAAAACTGGACAAAATGATCTCTAGGTTCTTTTCAAAATAAAATCCAAGATTCTGTCAAAAAAAATTGTGTATCAGAGGTTCTACATTATACACAAAACTCTCCTAAAATTTGGAATCCAGATTAATCTGATAAATAGAAAAACTACAACTAGCAACCACAAATCTTTTTTAAAAAATGCAAATTCTGCAAATCAATATCAACTGTCATAAATCTTAGCCTCGTATCCTCCCCCAATATTCTGTTTACATTGTGCCCATCATTTGGCTAAAGCTGCCATAGGATATCATAGTAGCAATATTACCTTTTTTCCACAACTTCTAAAGTTAAGTGCAATAATTCTCGTTTTGTTTTCTCTCTTCTCTTAATCATTTCCAGAATTGTTATGGCTCTACTAAATTCTCGTCTCAGTTTCAACATCTTTTCATAAGAAGCTTCATCATTCTTACGATTCTATTAAAAATAATAACAATTTTTAGAAAAGCAAACAACCCAATTATCCACATTTCCAGCTCCATTCAACAATCTCATTAGATCCAAACTTCTCCTATAAAAGTAAAATGTTAAAAAGTTTTAAATGTAAAAATGTTTTTTAAAAATCATCTAAATAGCAACTATACAAGGTAACTTATTTAACTCTGAAAATATATAAACATCTCACAGTAAATAGTCAGAAAAAAATGTCAGCTATTGAAAAGATGGAATGGCAAAGAGATAATTCCAATGTAAACAAATTCAAAAAATGTCTGCCTGAAACAAACCTGGTATATCAGAAAATGTAGTTCATTGTTAAAATCAAGATCTAATGCTAGGCCATACCCAATGCTACTGGATGTCATTGCTTCTAGAGCCTTTTAGTGAATAGAGCTTGGAAATATATTTGTAGTACATATATGTACACACACACACAAATCTATATTCATAGTTATAGCAATATTAAATAGCACAAGTTCATACTGGCATCCTTTCTATTTTTCTAAGATGGTCCTATTCCCTATATTCAAATTCACTTGCCCCCTTTACCCCTTCTCACAACTATTTGTGCTTGAGGCCAATCTATTTCTTCCTATTACAGTTACATATAGTTCTCTAC
Organism: Tarsius wallacei; assembly: GCA_963574415.1. NCBI lineage: Eukaryota > Metazoa > Chordata > Mammalia > Primates > Tarsiidae > Tarsius > Tarsius wallacei. The sequence continues at coordinate 21,608 of CAUYQG010253265.1, forward strand.
TTACTGCCAAATCTCTAGGGAAGTGGTTCTCAGACTGCTGCACTTCAGAATAAAGTGCAGATCTTTTTATAACCAAGGATGATTTGGAGATGACTGTTATGTACAGTCAGAATAGAGAACCACTACCCTGGGAATTTTCTCTCTTAACGATCTGTCTTCTGGGTCACAGAGAGGGAGGAGAGAAGGTACAAACACTAAGAGTTGCATCAATGTTAAACATATTAAGTGTATACACTGACTCATGACTTTCCAATCAGTGCATTCAGACAAGTTGGTGCCTTAAGACTATCTCATGTAAGAATGCCCTGAAGTATTTACACACGCTCATTTAATATTAGGTTAGTGAATTTAAAATTAAATTCTAGACTGCCAAACAAGTATTTCAGAAGTCCTTTAGTCTTTGCATCAGCTACACAAGTGTTTCTAAGTTGGTGGAAACAGAAAGGAAATAGCCTTTGATAGTTATATTCATTTTTTCACACCCCAATGCGTGTGTACCTCCTAAACACCTAGAGGGTATTCATTCTTTGTTGAGTGTTTTCCCATTTTTCTCATTTCAAAACACAAACATTTCTAACTAGCAACAGTGTGCAAGACAGGTAATAGTCTTTGGTCCTACAACTGAGAAGAATAAAAAGTAAAGAGCATTAGAAAAGAAAATGTACCACTCTGCAGAGGAAGATGAAAACAAAAACAAGAGGACGGGTAGGAATCAGAGTGCCAGGAAAAACCTGTATTAGTGATCACACAATGATGAAGTGCCTAAACACAAGAACCAGTTACTAGCAATTCCAACTTTGATCAGTGGAGTTCCTCTTCAAGGTACCGCCTGTGTCCTTCTGACAAGCTCCAATGTTTTTCAATCACATTCTTATTTTTGGGTACAGCAAAATATTCGCTCTAGGTTTATATTTATATTCACCCTGGTCCAGTGTAAATAGTACTTTTCCTTTAGAAGACATTGTTAAGAGTCCATGTTTTGCAATATACCTGAATTAATTATAGTCACGCATCACCTAACACAGGGATAAGATCTGAGATTGTAGTGTTTGGTGATTTCCTCAATGGACAAATGTCAGACTGTACTTACACAAACCTAGATGGCATAGCCTATTGCTTCTGGGCTATAAACCTGATAGCATGTAACTGTACTGAATAATGGAAGCAACAGTAAATAGTGTTGGCAAATATTTGTGTATTTAAACATATCTAAGCACAGAAAAGGTACAGTATAAATATGGCATGGTAACCATAAGGGACTACCATCATAAATGCTGTCTGTCACTAAAATGTCGGTATGCGATGCGAGACTGTAGGTTGCATTCATTCATTCATTCATTCATTTATTTATTTATTTATTGAGTTGGAGTCTCACTCTGTCGCCCAGACTGGAGTGCAGTGGCCGCTCCCGGCCACTGCAGCCTCGACCTGCTGGGCTCCAGCGATCCTTCCGCCTCAGCCTTCTAAGTAGCCAGAATTACAGGCACGCGCTACCACGCCCGGCTGATTTTTTGATTTATTGTAGAGATGAGGTCTCGCCAAGTTGCCCAGGCGGGCTCAGGCAATCCACTCACCTCAGCCTCCCAAAGCGCGGGATTACAGGCTGAGCCACCGAGCCCAGCTGTAAGTGCTTTTAAAAAGCAACTGGTAGTTCATGGTTTTTCAATGGTTCGGATAAACCTCTCCTTCATCGTGTCCAATAGCCCACATTTATAAAGTTTTACTGCACGTATGAACTTACCAAATTTAGTATTATAATCTAAACAGGGTGCTAAATCTTCATAAAACATTGTAGATTCCCTTAGCTAAGGACTAGAATGCCAAATTGAAAACTCAGCCTGGGTTAGAGAATATTATTTACACTTGGGAAATCTATCCTCTGATGTTTAAGAAAATCACATCCAAAGAGTTATAGAAATTCTGGTTATTAACCAGTAGCAGAGTTTCTCCTAAAATATACTATCCTTGGCTGCTGTTATGCTTCACAACTGTTATATGAACAGCTGACAAGGACAAGGTTTCAATGGTAGGAGAAACAAGAATCCACAGAAAATGCTTTGCCACAATTATAATTCCTTATAGCTTTATGTTTTTATGTTCCTGATACTCTGCAATGTTAGAGAACGTGTTACTGTGTGTGGTATTCACCATTAATCATGAGAAACGGAAGGCAGGGCATACCCCTCTGAAATGGTGTTTTCCTCCATACCACACAGCTATTGAAAGCCAGATGGGAACAAGTTCATCAATCTGAAATCTGATACAACTGACAACTCAGGAAAGGAGAAAAAGATTCCACTGTTACTTTTGACTGTTTGCAGAATAGGCTTGAAAATGAACCATTCCCTACTTCCTATGACCCTATGGCAGAGGCAGCAACATCCATTTTTATTTGCAAGAAGTAGAATACAATTTCCAAGGAACTGTAAGCTCTTTTTTTTTTTTTTTTTTTTTGAGTTGGAGTCTCACTCTGTCGCCCAGACTGGAGTGCAGTGGCACGCTCCCGGCCACCACAGCCTCGATCTGCTGGGCTCTGGCGATCCTTCCGCCTCAGCCTTCCAAGTAGCTGGAACTACAGGCGCGCGCTACCACGCCCGGCTAATTTTTTGATTTATTGTAGAGATGAGGTCTCGCCAAGTTGCCCAGGCAGGTCTCGAACCCGCGGGCTCAGGCAATCCACTCACCT
>CAUYQG010253266.1:0-41927 GCA_963574415.1 Tarsius wallacei
GTGGTAGCGCGCGCCTGTAATTCCGGCTACTCGGAAGGCTGAGGCGGAAGGATCGCCGGAGCCCAGCAGGTCGAGGCTGCGGTGGCCGGGAGCGGCCACTGCACTCCAGTCTGGGCAACAGAGTGAGACTCCAACTCAAAAAAAAAATAAATAAATAAAAATAAAAATAAAACAGCCTAGTATTGGTACAAGAACAGGCATAAAGACCAATGGAATAGGCTAAAGATTCGAAAACCAAAACCTAAGTTTCTCAGCCAATACATCTTTGAAAAAGCCTCCACTAATAATCACTGGGGAGAAACTTGTTCAGTAAATGGTGCTGGGAAAACTGGCTGACCACATGCAGAAGATTAAAATAAGACCCCTACCTATCCTCATACACAAAAAATCAACTCTAATTGGATAAAAGATCTAAACGTAAAACCTCAAACTATAAGAACCTTAAAAAATGCAGGAGACATTTTGTGGGAATTGGAATAGGCAAATAGGAAAAGAGGAAGGCAAGTTATCCCACTTTGCTGACAATATGATCCTATATATAAAAAATCCAAGGGAATCTGTCAAAATTATTCTTGCTCTGATAAAGAACATTGGCTAAGTCTCAGGGTATGCAATCTATGTGCAAAAGACAGTCGCATTCTTATACACCAACAACAAACACATAAACCACCAAATAAAAAGATGATCAAAACCCCAAGTGCCCACGCCATAAGAGATAAGACAGACAAGTGGGACCTTGACAAACTGAAAAAGCTTCTACAAAGCAAAAGACCATCAAGAGAGAAGGGAGACAGTCCACAGACTGGGAAAAAAATATTTGCCAACTGTATATCTGACAAAGAAATGCAAATGAAAACCACACTGAGATATCACTTAATTCCAATCAGGATGGCTATCATCACTCACTCAAACAACAACAACAACAACAACAACAACAAAAACCAAGATGCTGGAGAGGATGTGGAGAAAAGGGAACACTTCTACACTGTTGGTGGAATTGTAAGCAAGTACAACCTCTGTGGAAAACAGTGTGGTGATTTCTAAAAGATAAAAATTGACCTTTCATATTACTCAGCAATCCCCATTCTGGGAATATACCCAGAAGAACCTATATAACCTATATCACTCTATGAGAAAGTTACCCAAACACACGTTTATTGCAGCATTATTCACAATAGCAAAAACATGAAACAAAATGTGCTGCCCGTTGAAAGTGGACTGATTTTTTTTTAAAGTGGTACTTATACATGAAAAAATATTACATAGACAAACACTACCACATCTGACTTATTTGTTTATTTATATTTATATTTTTATTTGGTGTAGAGGTCTCACTGTACTGCCCAGCTGGTCTCAAACCCCTGAGCTCAAGGAACCCTCCTTCCTCCACCTCTCAAAGTGCTGAGATTAGCAGCATGAACCACTGCACCATGCCCAGTTATTTTGGACAAAGGCACTCAAGAACATAAATTGTGGAAAGGGTACTTGCTTTTATAAATGATGCCGGAAAAACTAGATATCCATATGCAGAAGAATGAAAATAGATCTCCATCTCTCACCATAAACGGAAATCAACTCAAAATGTAGTAAAAACTTAAATGCATAAACTGAATTTATAAAACTGTTAAAATAAACATTGAAAAATCCCTTTAGGAAATTGGTCCAGGCAAAGATATTTTGGGTAAGCACAGGCAGCAAAAGCAAAAATAAACAAATTGGATTACATCAAGCTAAAATACCTTTAGCATAGCAAATAAAACAGTGTACAAGATGAAGACACAACTTGCAAAATAGAAAAACATTTGCAAACTATTCATTCAGTTAAGGAATGAATATCTGAAATATACAAGGAATTCAAACAACTCAACCAAAAACGAGTCAATTTTAAAATAGTCAAAGGATCTGAATATAAATCTATCAAAAATGACATATGAATGGTCAATAAATGTGTGAAAAAGATTCAACATTCCTAATCATATCAGAAATGAAAATCAAAACCATAGTGACTTCCAGCAAGTTGGCTACCGGACAGGTGAGACTGTGAGAGTCTCTGCAAAAGCAAGTGTCCATAAAGACTCTCGCTTTCCCCTGTGTGGCTGCCACTGCTGCCGCTGCCAGCCTGCTACTCAACCAGCCACGCAGGGCTGGAGGACCCCAGCCCCATGCACCACTCAACTGCCACCACCGCCACCGGAGGCCACTGTCACCAGCCACGCAGGTCTGAGAGCTAGAGGCCCTCAGTCCCACGCACTGCCCTGCTGCCACAGCTGCTGCCACTGCTGCAGCTGCCCCACCCGGAGCAGCCCTTGGCTCCAGACCCTGGGGAGCTCGGTCTCCTTCGCTGACTGCACTGCCCCACCTCATCCTGAGCTGAACTGCGCCACCCCAACCTGCACTGTCTGACTATTTTGCACTCTGCCTCCCTTAGCTTGGCCTCTGGCCGCATTGGGATCAGAGATCAGCTGGAGCCCCGAGACCAGGCAGAGACCTGTGTAGCCCTACCCAGATCCACCGAGCTCCTCCTAGTATCCAACTGGGACCTAAGGTAATCCCATCAAACTAGGAGAGACAGAAACCCTTCCCTGTGCTAGATCAGACACAGTTCAGATCTGAGTAGCAGACTTGACAGGCAGCAAGCCGAATGAGTCCAGATCTGATCCACCCTCCTTCCACAGCAGGCCTGAGGCATCTGATCTTAGCTGTGAACAACCCTATCAACCCATGATGAGAGCTAGCGATCAGAGCTGAAAGGATGCTGGACTTAAAAAAATGATCTTAGAGCAAGCCTGGTTCCTTGTTTTTATTTTCTATTTTTTAAATTTTTACTCTTTGTTTTACTCATTTTTTTCCCTCATTCCTCTCTCTTCTTACTGTTATTGATGATGATTTCATACTTGCATTGTTTCTGTTATTTTACTGATTTATTTTTATTATTTATTTATTTGATTGATTGTTTGTTTATTTGTTTGTTTTTCTTTAGACTCCCTGTTTGTGCAGGGGAATAATATATCAAAGGGAGGTTGGTTGGCTTGTGTGTTTGTAAGATTGTATGTTTTAGTTTTTTCTACTCTTTTCTGTCTTTGTGTCTCTTTTCATTTGTTATTTGGTACATTTGACTGTTTCCCTCTTACCCTTCTCTCTCTCCACCTTCCTTTCCCCCCCCCCTCCTTTCTTGTTCCATTATTTTCCTTTCTCTTACCTCATTTTGCTTTCAGGGAGCAAAAATATACCTCCACTCCATGGACAGATTGCAAGGGAGTGGGAAATGGGTTCCAGGGTACCCATACACCTGTCGGTGGATATTGGGGCCTGCAGATAGATTTTGAATCACAGCTCCCCCATCAATTAAATCTCAAAACTTCAAAAAAGTACAGCCCCCAAACCACAGTCCAGCTTCAGAATTGAACAAAACTAGAGGATTCACATAAGGGAGAATAGGAGATTGAGCAAACAGAAGTAAAAGACACCCTGCCATCCCTGAACAACAGAATTAAAGACAAGAGGAAAGGAGAAAAAAGGAAAAGCAGGGAGGAAAATCTACACAAATGAAGAAAAAACAAAATAAGAATATTGGTCCCACACAGACCCCTGGGAGGTCAGACACTGAGAAAATAGACTTCAGAAAGCAAACAATGCAGAGCCCCTAGAATGACTGATCCCATACTACAAACTCAGACATCAAGACATTAATAGAGAGAATGAAATGAATTGAGGACAGACAAGAGGAAAATAGGAAGCAGTTGATAACTGAGATAACAGCAGTAAAGAATACTGTGGTTGAAATAAATAACAAACTAATAAGCATGGAAAGCAGAATTAGCCAAGTAAAAGAAAGAATCTCAGAGATTGAGGACCAAAACATATAACTAACCCAAACTGTCAAAAACATAGAAAAGAAGCCTAAAAAGACAGAACAAAACCTTCAAGAGAAGAGTGAATATTTCAAGAGACTGAACCTAAGAGCAATTGGACTTTCTGAGGCAGAAAGAGAGACAGAGACCACCATGAAACAACCATTCCATGAAATGATTTAAAAAAAAAAAAAAAACAAAACTTCCCTCATCTCACCAGTGATGAGAAAATTCAAACACAAGAGATTCAGAAAACCCCTGCAAGACAACAGATGAGACCAACTCCCAGACACATAATAATTTGCCTAAACAAAGTAGATATAATAGAAAAAATCCTAAAGTCAGCAAGAGAAAAAGGTTAGACTACCTACTGGGGAAGACCAATTAGATTAGCAGCAGATTTATCTATAGAAACACTTCAAGCTAGGAGAGCTTGGAGCTCAATCTTCAAAGTTCTCAAAGATAAACAAGGTCAACTAAGAATAACCTACCCAGCTAAGCTAAACTTAATCAGTGAGGGAGAATTAAAATCTTTCCCAGACATCCAATACCTAAGAATTTATGCTGCCTCTAGACCACCTCTACAAGAAACACTTAAGAAAGTATTAAACACAGAAGAAAAGGAAAAAAGAATGACAATGTTCTACACAAGAATACAGGAAAAAGATTGAAAACACACATGAATCAACACAAAAATCAAAAGAAAGACAACAAACAAACAAGAACAACAACAACTCTATAACAACCTCATGACAGGGATAAACTCTCACATTTCAATAATTTGCCTGTATGTGAATGTACTAAATGCACCACTGAAAAGACAGAGAATGGCAAAATGGATACAATATCATAGGGCAACAATATATTATCAGCAAGAGACTCATCTCACCAGAAAGGACACTCACAGCTCAAAGTAAGAGGATGGGAAGCAAAATTTCAGGTGAATAGAACACAAAAGAAAGCAGGAGTTTCAGTCTTAATTTCAGAAAAATATACTTTAAGCTATCAAAAATTTAAAAAGACACAGAAGGTCACTACAAAATGATAAAAAGTTCAATCCATCAGCAAGAAATATCCATTCCTAAACATATATGCACCCACCATAGGAGTACTGACTTTCATAAAGCAGCTTCTAGGCAAACTTAAAAAAGATATTGACTCTAACACTGTCATAGCTGGGGACTTTAATACCATACTCACAACCCTAGACAGATCATCAGGACAAAAAATCAGCAAGGAGATCTGGAAGCTCAATCTAAATTGATACCTAAATAACACTCTACCCAACAACCATAGAATATACATTCTATTCATCACCACGTGGAACGTACTCTAAGATAGACCACATCCTTGGCCATAAATCAAGCATAAACAAATTTCATAAGATTGAAATTTTGCCATGCACCTTCTCAGACCCCAGTGAAATAAAAATAAATATCAACACCAAAAACATTGCCCCAAAATGCAGAAAAAGTGGACACTAAACTGCATGATGCTAAGCATCTCCTGGGTCTACATGGAAATCAAAACAGAGATAAAAAAGATACCTGGAAACAAATGAAATGAAGAAAGATCTTACCAAAATCACTGGGATGTCATGAAAACAGTTGTAAGAATTCATATTTCTACAAACGCACATGAAGAAAATGAAAAGATCACAAGTTAACAGCCTATCAAGTCACCTAAGGAAGCTAGAAAAGAAAGACCATCAAAACCCTAACTTCAGCAGAAGAATCCAGATCACCAAAATAAAAGCCCAAATCCAGGACATAGAAGACAAAAAGATAATACAAAAAATTGATGAAACAAAAAGCCGGTTCTTTGAAAGGATAAACAAGATTGATGGTCCCCTAGCTAGACTGACCAAGAAAAAGAGAGAAAAAGACCAAATACACACAATCAGAAACACAAAAGATGAATTCACATCTGGCCATGAAGAAATACAAAAGATTATCAGAGAATACTATGTACACTTGTATGGAAACAAACTTGAAAACCTAAAGGAAATGGAGTACTTTCTGACATCACACAACCTTCCAAGGTTGAAACAAGAAGAAATCGAGACACTAAATAGACCAATAACAACCCAGGAAATTGACTATGTCATAAGAAAACCACCTACCAAAAAAAAAAAAAAAAAAAGCCCTGGGCCAAATGGCTTTCCAGCAGAATTCTACAAAACATACAAGGAGGAACTGATACCAATCCTATTGAAAGTATTCCAGGTGATTGAGAAAGATGGACCTCTCCCCAAATCATTTTATGAAGCTAACATCACATTGATAGCCAAGCCAGGTAAAGGCTCAACAAAGAAAGAGAACCACAGGCCAATATCCTTGATGAACATTGATGCGAAAATTCTCAATAAGATCCTAGCAAACCGGATTCAACAACACATCTCAAAAATTATCCACCGTGGCCAAGTAGGCTTCATCCTTGGGATGCAAGGTTGGTTCAACATTTGTAAGACTATAAACGTTAAATACATCAAAAGACGTAAAACAAAGCAAAACAAAACAAAAAACCCCCACATGATTAAATAGTTAGATGCAGAAAAGCTTTTGATAAAATCCAGCAACCCATCCTAATAAAAACCTTGAATATCTAGGCATAGATGGAACATACCTCAAAATAGTAAGAGTCATCTATGAGAAACCCACAGTCAGCATACTGCTAAATAGACAGATATTAAAAACATTTCCCCTGAAAACTGGAAAAAGACAAGGATGCCCACTCTCATTTCTGTTCAACATAGTTTTGGAAGTCCTAGCTAGAGCAATCAGAGAAGAGAAGGCAATCAGAGATATCCAAATAGGAAAAGAGGAAGTCAAGTTATCTCTCTTTGCAGACAACATGTTCTATACCTTGAAATCCCAAGAGAATCTGTCAAAAACCTCCTTGCTCTGATAAAGGACTTTCGCAAACTCTCAGGGTATAAAATAAATATGCAAAAGACAACCACATTTCTACACACCAATAATAAACAAAAAGAAACCCAAATAAAAAGCACAATTCCTTTCACAATGGCCACAAAAAAAATGAAATACCTTGGCATCTTCCAAACCAGAGATGTGATAGACCTTTACAATGAAAACTACAAAACACTGCTCAAAGAAATGAAAGATGACATTAAAAAATGGAAAAATATCCCATGCTCATGGAATGGATGAATCAACATTGTTAAGATGTCCATTCTACCTAAGGCAATCTACAGATATAATGCAATACCCATCAAATTATCAGCAACATTCTTCTCAGATCTAGAAACAACGATATAGGAATTCATATGGAAACATAAACAACCAAGATAGCCAAAACAATGCTCAGTAAAAAAAAAAAAAAACAACAACAAAGCAGGGGGTAACACACTCCCAGGCTTTAAACTTTATTATAAAGCTACAATAATCAAAACAGCCTGGTATTGGTACAAGAACAGGTATATAGTCCAATGTAATAGAATTGAGATTCCAGAAGCAAAACCTCAATTTATCAATCAACTCATCTTTGACAAAGCCTCCACCACCTACCACTGGGGAGAAGATAACCTATTCAGTAAACGGTGCTGTGCAAACTGGCTGACTACATGCAGAAGATTGAAACAGGACTCCTACCTATCCCCATGCACAAAAATTAACTCTAAATGGATCAGACACCTAAATGTAAAATCTCAAACTATAAGAACCTTAGAGAATACAGGAGACACCCTTATGGAAGTTAGAACTGGCAACCAGTTCCTGAGCAAAACCGGAAATGCCCAGGCCATAAGAGATAAGATACACAAGTAGGACCTCATCAAACTGACAAGCTTCTGCAAAGCCAAAGAAACCATCAAGGGAGCAGGGAGACAGTGGGGAAAAAGTATTTGCCAACTCCATTTCTGACAAAGGTCTAATATCTAGGATCTACAAAGAACTCAAACATGCAGAAAAGAAAAAAAAAACAGCCCCATTACAAAGTGGGTAAAATATAGGAATAGACAGTTCCCAAAAGAAGATATACAAGCAGCCAACAGATACATGAAAAAATGTTCACCCTCACTAGTCATCAACGAGATGCAAATTAAAACTACACTCAGATACCACCTAACTCCAGTCAGAATGGCCATCAACAATAATTCTAAAAATAACAGAGGCTAGAGAGGCCATGTCGTAAAGGGAATACTTCTACACTGTTGGTGGGAGTGTAAACTAATATAGCCTCTGTGGAAATCAGTGTGATGATTCCTAAAAGTTCTAAAGATTGACCTTCCATATGACCCTGCAATCCTCCTACTGGGGTATGCCCAGAAGAACTAAAATCACTGTATAAAAAAGATACCTACACACGTATGTTTATTGCAGCCTTGTTCACAATAGCAAGAACATGGAACCAACCATGCTGCCCATCGAAAGAGAACTGGATAAAAAAATGTGGTACATATACACAATGGAATATTATAAACAAGAACAAAATCATGAACTTCACAGCAACCAGAATGGAATTAGAGTCTATAATACTGAGTGATCTTTCACAGAAACAGAGAACTGAGTATCACATGTTCTCACTCATAAGTGGACCATGAACAACTACCGTAATATTATCAGAAGAGGACTGACAGGGAAACTGTTGGGGGGTGGGTAGGTGGGACTGACAGTAGTCAAAATCTGCCTGGGCATGGAGGCACACCTTATCAACAAGGGTACCTGCACGATGAATATTTGTGCACCTAATCCTGAATTGTACCCCACAATTTTAAAATTTAAAAAAAAAGTTAAAAAAATAAAATATAAAATATAAACCATAGTGAGAGATACTATCTCATTTCAGTTACAGTGGTTGTAATAAAAAAGACAAAAAATATAAATGCTGGTAAGGATGAGTAGAAAAAAGAAACACTTATACATTGTTTGTGGGAAGGTAAATTAATTCAGCCATATGGAAAACAGAATGAAGTTTACTCACAAAACTAAAAATAGAAATAATATATGATCCAGCAGTTCCCACCACTGGGCATATATCCAATGGAAAAGAAATCAGTACTTTGAAGAGACATCTGCACTCCCATTTTTATTGAAGCATTATTCACAATAGCCATGGTATTGAATCAGCCTACATGTGCACCAACAGATAAATGAATAAATAAACTATGGTATCTATATTCAGTGAAGTGCTATTCAATTATAAGAAGAATGAAATCTTGTCGTTTGCAGCAAAATGGATGAACCTGACAGACATTATGTTAAGTGAACCAATCAAGCACAAAAAGATAAATATTACATGTTCCCACTCACATGTAGAAGTTAAAAAAGTCAATCCCGTAGAAGTAGAAATTATAATAGTGGTTACTATGGGCTGGAAAGGGTAAGGAAGACAGGTGATAGGCTTATGATTACAAAATTACAGCTAGCTAGGAGAAATAATTTATAGTTTTCTATAGCACCATAGGTTGGCTATAGTAAATAATAATTTACTGTATTGTTTCAAACTGTTAGAAGAAAGGATTTTGACAGTTAAAAACCCAAAGAAATGATACAAAGGTGAGGTGATAGGTATAATTTGATCATTATACATTGTACGCCTGTATTGAAATAATCACACTATACCACAAAAATATGTATACTTATGCACCAATTAAAAGTATGTATTGTGTTGTATTATATTGTATTGTATTTTTTTTTAGTTGAAGTCTCACTTCGTTGACCGGGTTGAAGTGCAGTGGCACATTCACGGCCACCGCAGCCTCGAACTGCTGGGCTCAGTCACTCCTTCTGCTTCAGCCTTCCAAGTAGCTGGAATTACAGGTGCGTGCTACCACAACTGGTTATTTTTTTTTTTAATTTATTGTAGAGATGAGATCTCGCCAAGATTCCCAGACTGTTCTCAAACCAGTGGGCTCTGGCAATCTCCTCACCTTGGCCTCCCAAATATCTGGAATTGCAGACTTTAACTACCGTGCCTAGCCAAAAGTGTATGTTTTTAAAAATGAGATCTTCTCATTTTGAAACTTAATGATGAAAATTTTCTTCTTCCATTGACCTGCTGATTGTAGAACATAATGAATCATTGGCTTTTTGCACCATGGCTAGACATAGCTCTAAGCAGACCTATCAGTTGGTTACCTGTATATGGGGATACAAGGATTCTACACAGTAACATGTGAGAATTTCAAAGTCAAGAACAGTAGTATTATATCCAAACTAAAGTTATTGATTGGAATATTGCAATTGAGACCAGACAAGGAGATAAGCAAATCCCCTGAGCCTAGCACTATTGCCACTATTCTGCTCTTACTAGGATATTCTGTTGCAAAAATTGTATAGAAGAGGAGGGGCAAAGATATAGGTCAGCACATCTGTAAAACAATTGTTTCTTTAGCTCTGAAAAAAAAAGAGAGAGAAGACTCCATAAGCAAGAGGGTGGAAACAAAACAACCAAAAGCAAAGTGCCCAAAGATGTGATTGCTTCAGAGCAGTAAACCAATACAACCATTACTGACCAGAAATATTCCGTTTATATAACACTTCCTGTTCTCAGAAATATTTGAGAAATACAGAAAGAGCATTCTCTAATCTTCAATCTCATTGGGTACAGCTTAAAGATCACCGAAACCACTTATCTGAAAGAAAAAACTTGTAAATTTTATTTTTACAATCAAAGTTTCCAACGACACATCACATAAGTTGCAGTGAATTTTTTAGAAAGAGTTTTCTTTTCATCTGAACAAATGTTTTAAGAAAAACAACTAAAGTTTTGGAAGTAAGTTAACTTCAAAACAGACAAAAACAATCAAATCAGAGTGATGAATTTCTCTTCTCTCGAGGTCATGGAAACCCAATCATTGCGATGGATCAGAAGCTGTAATTTTAATCAGAAATTACTTTTCCTACTGTTAGTAAAGTTAGTAGAAATGAAAAGTGATACCAAAACCAAGAGTGAAAAAGTAACTGTAGCTTCTCCATGGATAAGGTAAGATTAGCATGTTAATAAATAACTGCTGACTTCTAAATGAGAACAAACTATTAGCCTCATAAGAGACAAAGAAACATTACCTCACTTGAGCTTCAAAACAGCTTCTGACACAAAAGTGACTGTATATATTATATAGGTGAATAAACTGGGCCTCACATGGTTTCCCAAATCTACACGGTTAATCAATGGGAGAGCTGGTGGCACCCAGTCTATTAATCTCTCCAAGGCAAATATAACTTTTCTCTAGATGGCAGATATGGTATTAGGTTCTAAATATCTGATGCTACTGAATTCACCTCATCTTACAAGAAAGAGATATTCTATAACTTTATCACTATGGGTTTTGTTTTGTTTAATGTCATGAGTGACATTAAACAGGAAATAAGAATAAAATCAGACTAAGAGTACAAAATAGCACTTCCTGAATTCTCACTCATTTTATGAAAGTTTCAGGCATATTTTTAAGACATATTTTTTTATCTAGCCAGTAGGGTAGAATCTTGTGTGCTCTAGAACTAATCATTTAAAACTATCTAATACTCCATCAAAATTATCTTCCATTCTCGTCCATGATAAATAATAACAAGTGTCCTGTATGTTTACAACTTGTAAGTGTAGAAATTACTGCTAAAGTTCAGGGTTGAAATCCCTGATGTTTATTAAAAGGGTTGGAGCCTAAAGAACTCTGCCCTTCTCTTGCTCAGTCAAAGTTATTGGCACTAACTGTACTAGAGTCATATTGTTCAAATGTCCCATAAGGATTCTAGTGAAATTGCTACATAATTTCTACTAATGCTTCTCAGATGTCATTCCTTAGGACTGAGCTGGGAGAACCACCCAAGTGGCAGATATTATATGTTTAGTCACCCTCCTTTCAGATCTATCTATTAATGGAAGCAGGTTAAAGCAATTATTCTTCCAAGTGAGCCTGAGATATCAAAACAGATTGGTATAGACTCCATATAAGTTTGGGTAAAGACTCCCTAGATGGATAAAATGTTTCCAATCATTTATAGAAAGCCTACTGGCAGCAATTCACTGTCCTATGCTATAGACATGCAGTGGCAAAGAAGATAAGCACAGTCATTGTTATTATGAGTCTTAGAGTCTAGTGTAAGACAGAAATATTAAACAGATCACCACATAAACAAATGATACATTATAATCACAATTGTAAAATTACATAATATATTATCATAACTGGGATAAGTACTTTGAAACACATTATTGGGATAGTTAACCAAGGCTTGCAGAGCAAGAAGTGGGATGGGAGAAGGTTGAGTGGAGCTCATCTAAGCAGGGAAATAGTTAAACAAACAATTAGTCAAAAATTGTTAAAAGGAAGCTAACAAAGAACGAGAGCATTTAAAAATCTGAAACAATATTTACATTATATTAAGTAAAAAATGATATATTAAATTGCATCTCTAGTGCAGTATCAGTTTAATGAAAATGCTTTTAAATATTAAAAATAGATACAACAAGATATGACTTCACTAATTCTGAAGGTTGGTATTATTATTTTTAAAAATAGTTTTTCATTTTAATATTGACAATTTAAAGAAGAAAACCTTTAGGAGCAGGGGAATAAACTAAACTCTCTTGAGGAGGAGAGATATTTTTCATCTACAGTTGATCCTTGAACTATACAAGTTTGTACTGTGTGGATCTATCTATTCTGATTTTCTTCTACCTCTGCCACCCTAAGACAGGAAGGCCAACCTTCCCTCTTTTTCCTCCTCCTAAGTTTATTCAACATGAAGATGATGATCCACTTTCACTTAATAACTAGTAAATATATTTTCTCTTCTTTATGATTTTTCTCAGTAACATTTTTCTCTAGTTTACTATTGTGAGAATATGGTATATAATACATATACCATACAAAATATGTGTTAGTTGACTGTTTGTAGTATCAGTAAGGTTTCTGGTCAACAATAAGATAAATACTAGTTAAGTTTAGGGGAGTTAAACAATATATGCAAGTTTTCAACTGCAAAGAGGTCAGTATTCCTAACTCCAGCTTTGTTCAAGGGTCCAGTTTATAAGTTTTGTTTCATATTTATACCATTTCATTTAGGAGAGTAAACTTAATGGGCAAGCAATGATGTTAATTAAAGTCCGTAAAAAAAAAATTAAGATTGTGTGCACATAAGTGCACATAAAACTCATTTATATTTAAACATGAGAGTTAATGGTCATTATTGATGTGTTTGAAAAGCACCTTTATTAAATTAACTCATCTGGTCATCATTGCACGAGAACTTAGACATTATTGAGGGATACATGAAAGCCATCTTATTTTCATGACTAAAACTTTAATTTTCAGAAATAAAAGTAGAGGTATATTGGACAGAAATCAATAGTGGTACCCATAAAGTATTTAATATATGCCAGCAACTGTTCAATGTTTGCTCACACATGTCATTTCATTTTCTTTTCCGCAAAACTCCTGAGAGTTAGATTTTATTATACTAATTTACTAAATAAGATGAAATTGAGGCATAGAAAAGTGAATAATTGGTTCAGCCTCATAAATTAGCAGCATCAGGACTGTGTTAAGGCCTCTAGAAACCCTAAGTGTTAATATTACTGTGTTCCTTATTCTCCTCGATATACTGTATCTAATTTAAAAGAATAGTAATATAAGATGATACTATGTGTGTAAGAAAGTCAACCAGTATTCTAATTTCCCTTTTTTCTGAAATAATAGATATAATTTTTGAAAATAATAACAATGTTTCTGGTGCTCAAGCCTGTCCTTGGAATACTTATTCACTAATATAGCATCAAATGGCAAAGCTAGACTTCAGCACTGGCCATGCCTTTACATTATATCTTCTTAATATTCAGTGTGACGTGGAGTTTAATTTTAATTTTAGGAGGTGAGGAGAAGCATTTTCAAAAATAAAATGTTAGAAGGATAAGAGTGATATTTGATGATAAGAAATGATATTCATGTTGAATGAGTGGAGATATTTTCTCCTTTTGAATACTGATTGAATATTTCCTATGGAAAAGATAACATGATAGGCTCTGGGAACACAGAGATGAATGAGACATAAAAGTCACATACTATTGGAAAAGGATTATAAGTAAAGAGACAATGAAAATGCAATGCTAAACACTATTAAATAAATAAGGAGAGATTAAGGTACCTGATCCAGGTAAATTTGGTAAAAAAAAATGCTTTCAAGAGGTGATGCTTGAGCAAGTCTTAAAGAATTGAACCATGGGGTTTAGAGGCAAGACACCAAAGCATTATAAGAAAATATGGGACATTTCACGGTTGGAATACAGGTGTTGGAAAAATGGTCTTATGTAAACTTGAAGACAAGAGATCCCCAGTTATGAAGGATTGGGTATACCCTAAAGAGTTCAGAATTCCTCCTTAATAAAATGGGATGTCACTGAAAAATTTTAAGTAAAAGTGTAACAAAATATAACTTATATTATAGAAATTTCAGTTTGAGTTCATGACTAGCTGAGTTCTGTATTCTGAGAGCTCTCAAGTTTCATAACAAATATGCTTCTCCTCCCTCCGCCCCAGCCGGTGTTTAGACTTGCATAATCTTAGAAATAAATAGACACATAGTCTTCCCTAGTTAATCCTGGAGCACTGTTTAGAGGAAGTGTGTAGGGGAGTAAAGAGTTGCCAGCAAAGATGCCCATGACTGGGGGTCAAGTAGCCACATGGACAGGCCTAGACATCAGACAGATGTCCTAGAGCCCTAGCACACACAAGGGCTGCAGAACAGAGTCAAGATTTCTTCCTTTATAAAGAAAATAAGCCTTTTGTGAAAAACTGTATGTAACTGAATCACTCAATCAATACTATTTCCTTTCTTTTGCCAACCAATATATTCAAAATTAACTAGAGAAGAATAAAGGAAGAGGCAAGGGAGAAACAGAGTGAAAACTAAGACATTAAGCAACATTTTATCTAAACCACAGATTTTTTAAAAGTATGCAATTCCGTAATGATATCAATTTTTTTTTTTTTTGAGTTGGAGTCTCACTCTGTCACCCTGACTGGAGTGCAGTGGCACACTCCTGGCCTCTCAGCCTCGAACTGCTAGACTCTGGTGATACTTCCGCCTCAGCCTTCCAAGCAGCCAGAACTACAGGTGCACGCTACCATGCCCAGCTAATGTTTTTGTTTTGTTTTGTTTTGTTTTGTTTAATTTATTGTAGAGACAAGGTCTTGCCAAGTTGCCCGGATGGGTCTCCAACCCACAGGCTCAGGCAATCCACTTGCCTTGGCCTCCCAAAGTTCTGGGATTACAGGCTGAGCCACCAAGTCTGGTTGAGATATCAAATTTTAAGGGTGATCTCCATTTTCCATTGATCTAACATATTTAATATCTGTTAGATCATTCACTTAACAGTTGAAACAACCCAAAATCTGGGTGAAAATAATACAAGTATGTTTAAGTGATCTGCGGTTATAACATAAAATACATTATATTCCTAAATATGTAACTTTTTAAGATTTTGGTTAATTATTAGGCTCTCATTTTTAAAAAGCACAGTGACATCTTTTAAAACATAAAGCAGAACATCTGTTAACATTTTAATTTATGTTTATTTATATTAAGTAGATGTTGTTGTCTCTTTTGGATAGTTTAAGGATAAGGTGGCTTAGTCTTCTGTATTTTTGCTTTTTTTTGGAGGATAAAGATAATAAGAGTCAGATATCCCCCTGAGTTCAGAAAAGCTATCAATACTATAAACCTGCAAATATAGTACTACTCACACCCTTTTTTACAGATGAGACAAAATACAAAATTATTTTGCCCAGGTCATAGCCAAATAAATTTGAGAAATATTATCTGTGTTTTGGTCTATTTCCCTGAAAGTTACATGTTTTCCATTATACAACCCTGCCTTTGTAAATACATCAGAATCTTTTTCTCCCTGGCGTGACCAAATTTTGTATGCCCTCTTTTTCCCTGTCTAGGAAAATGTAGAACTAGTTGCTCTCTCCCCATCCAAATTTACATTACTCTGAAAATGGTGCTGCATCTTTTCTGAGTCATTTATAGATTGTTTTTTTTTTTTCTTTTGGCCCAAAACAAGGACTAGTTTACTGAAAGATAAATAGGAAAACTTGTCCCAGCATAGGTCCACCTCTGTTTCAAATCGTCTTATCTTTTGGTGGGACACACTAACCATTTTTCAATCTTTTATTTGACATTTATGTAGCACATTCCTTGACTGATGGTATTAGGTCCCAAATACCGGGTACAAAAAATTCTTTAAAAAACAAAACTAATTCTCAGTCTGACTTTCCTTCTGCTGCGTAAAGCACACCTGTGGACAATGATTTCGTGCATTAACCGAATTTCAGGACCCTTGGAGGCAAATACATACTATTGTGTTGAAAATTGAGTATTCTTAGTTAGAAATCGATCAGCTTCAGCAGGTCATGACTATGGGTTTAACCTGAGAGAGAAGTACTGGTAGGAAAAAAGATAATTAAAATCAGCTTAGAAGCGTATCAGCAGAAGAGATTCTAAAGCAACACATTTTTTAAAAAAAGACAATTACCTAAGGAAATATATAAAAATTAGCAATTAAAGACTTGATAGAGATTTCTTTCATTATATTTAGAAATGAAGAAATGGGAATTCTGACGAAATGGGACTGCAAACAAACTCATTTGTCAACGATACCTACTTACCTAATTGTTCTTTGTTTGAGTGTACTTTCCATATAAGTAATGTTTCACAGAACATACTTTCAAAAACATACTTAATGGAAGAGAACACTGGACTGAGTGTTGTGTCAGAAAAGTATTTTGGACTCTACTTGATCCTAACTTGCTTTGTAAATATGGACCATCATCATTCCTCTCTAGTCAGGGAGCTGACATAGAGAAGTGTTTTTTGAAATGTGGTCCCCAGACTGTCATAATCAACAACTGAGAACTTGTCAATAATATAAATTATTAACTTCTCCTAGACTACTGAAACAGAGAATATGAGTGAGAGTTCTACCAATTTATAGTTGAATAAGACCCACGATGTATATCTAATGTACACTAAGGTATAAAAATCACTTGCTAGATTACCTGTAAATACTATCTGGTTTCAAACATTATTTTCCACTAGTTTAACTCATAGTCAGCTAACTTTAGGTACTCTTCTATTACCTATGTAACGCACAGACTACATGGCAAGGACAGTGATGTGTAGGAAATGATCAGAAACTGAGTATTAAGAAACTGGATATATTAAGGAGGCTACTGAGACTTCAGACTTGGAAGGGCGCAGTGGCTCACGCCTATAATCCCAGCACTTTGGGAGGCCAAGGTGAGAGGATTGTCTGAGCCCGCAGGTTCAAGACCAGCCTGGGCAACTTGGAGAAACCTCATCTCTACAATAAATCAAAAAATTAGCCAGGCATGATGGTGTGTGCCTGTATCTCCAGCTACTCGGCAAACTGAAGTGGAAGGATCACCTGAGTCCAGCAGGTCGAGGCTGTGGTGGCCGGGAGTGTGCCACTGCCCTCTAACCTGTGTGACAGAGTGAGACTCCAACTCAAAAAAAATAAAAAGACCTCAGACTTTATACCTAGACTTGCACTAATTAGGAGGCATACAAATAAGAAAATAATCTTGCAAAAAATCCAAAGATTAAAAAAAAATAACAACAACAAAAACACATTATCAAAATAATGAGATTCAGGCATGATGGCTCATACCTATAATCCCAGCACTGATCACATGATCCCTGGAATTCAAGACCAGCCTGAGAAATATACTGAGTTATCATCTTTACAAAATTTTTTTTAAAAAAGTAACAAAGACACAAGCAAACAAACAAAACAATTAGCTGGGCATGGTGATGTGTGCCTGTATTGCCAGCTACTTGGGTGGCTAAAATGGGAGCATCACTACAGTCCAGGAAATCAAGGCTGCAGTGAGCCTGGCTGTACCACTGCAGTCAGATAACAACAAAAAACAAAATGAAAAGAAGGAAAGAAGGAAGGAAGGAAGGAAGGAAGGAAGAAAGGAAGGAAGGGAGGGAGGGAGGGAGGAAGGGAGGGAGAGAGGGAAACAGAAAGAAAGAAAGAAAAAGAAAGAAAGAAAAAAGAAAGAAAGAAAGAGTAATAAGCACAATCACACAATTTTAGGATATTAGGACATAAGAACTGCAAAGAATCCTAACAATTTATTTATTTCAAATGTCTTTTTTGTTCATAAGAAATCTGAAGCACATATAAGAGAAGTAAATTATCTCAAGAGCCAACTTGTCAGAAAATAAAAACATGCTGAATCTTTATGTAGTAGGTAATTTTAAAATGCTTGTTGAATGACAGCAAGTGGATTTTTTTGAGTGGAGGTAAGACAAATTAGTTTTTATGTGCAGATGACTCTGTGCACCTCATTGGGCAATTTGGACATAGCTTTAAAACATTAATGTAGAAATCCATTTACTATGTCACTATCTGGAGACACTTTTAGAACTTCTAGAATTAATTTAAAACTTAAAATTATCTGAAAATGAGTCATGTTCAATCTACTTCATCATATCTTGATTTTTCATTATAATGTGAATCAGAGAGTTGGCCACAGACCTCTACACAGGGCTGAATCTTATGTAACTTGAGCTACAGCTGACGGCAGGTCTGGTCTCATGCTTGAAAACAATATAAAACAAAGCAAATAAAACCATACAAAAATTTAGTTTTCCAATGACTAAATTAGTCAATAAAGCATTTTTATATAAAGTTCCGTTGAATTTCTCAAAAGTTTTGAAAGAAATAATGCAATTAAATTGTGTCAGTTTGGAATGGTGATAAAATATACTTAAAATAAATTACTGGTTTTGATTTTCCATCACTGAATTGAACAGCTTAGATATTGTGTGATTTAATGAGGTCAAATGGTCTTCCAGCGTACGTCAGTTTTTTTGTTTTTTTTTAATTTATTCAACTACATATTCACTATGTTTCTGGTCAATGTGACACACCCTGAGAATCTAAAGATGAATAAGACATAACTATTTCAAGGAATTCATAGTCCAAGAAATCAGAAAAACATAATCTGATTATCATGGTGAAATTGCCTTTCTGTAAAAATCTAAGCACATACAGAATTCATCAATTAATTTTAATGACCAAGTCCATGACAAAGTAATTCAGAATTTCCAAGGTCAGCTAAATTATGGACCGTTACAACAGATATTTAAGCAAACCATAGGTAGGATTTAGAATCAACTGATGCTTGAATAGTTGTGATATTTAAAATAGAGAATTAATTATATTAACATACCATTTTATTTCCTCTTTAGAGCAAACTTATAAGTATTACCTGTATTTTGTTGGTAAAGAAACAGTAACATTCAGTAACTTTTGAAAATCACACATCAAGTCAATGAGGGATCCAGGATTCAATGCGTGGTCAAATCCTGAAAGCAAACATTTTTCTACTCTATGAGAACATTTCCTTTTTAGGGAAAAAAGAAAGAGAAAGAAATAAGAAAAGTATCATGAAGCGAGAAACAGAGAATAGGAGGGAAAAAGAGAGAAACAGATTGTAGGTACCGAAACCTTTATATGTCTTTATATATTCATATTCATTCATATTCCTTCCTTCATATATTCATATAACAAGCAAGTTATTTAGTCAGTTTTACAAACCAATAAATATGTGCCAACCTAGATATCAGCAAATTTCTAAGGGGTAAAACATTTAGCCAATCCAGAAATATAAAAAAGTGAAATATTTTTATTCTTTTCTATTACTTTTTCAGCTTCCAGTCATCTAGTTCTTCTAAAATATATTACATTTTATATTTTATGTTACTTGATTTTAATTTTAATATTTTTTAAAATCATGCCACAGAGAACAAGACAGCCATAGGAAATAATGTGCACCACCACAGAACCAATTTTTAGAATCCGAATAAAGTTGGAATGTATTAGTATAACTTGCTATTGAGAAAGAATAGAATAATTTATCACTTGTACAAACTGGCTCTGAGTAACCATAATGATGAATTTTGTAAGACCTCCTTGGAAGAGTTTTGTTCTTTGTCAGTTTCAAAATTATTTTTCCCTTAATGTTCTTTTCCTTATAGAGAATCTCTAGTAGCATACTCGGAGAATCACAACTTTACCCATGAACAGAAAGAATAATACCATTTTTCTCTTCCAATAAGAATAAATCCAATTATTTTTAATTGCAAGAAGATTATATATTTTGGGGAAGATTGGCATCTTTGCCATCCTTGTAATTAATGTTATCACAACCCATTATTGCTCTGGGATACCTTTGGGTACCATGTCCCTCCCTGGAGTAAAATCTCACTATGACTTCTTAATATAGGATAAAAAATTTTTCCATATTTTGGCATCACCCACCTCTCACCATATCATGTTTTTGTTCTTTCATATGTGCCCTGCATTCATTCATCTACCTGTTCTGGGGGGAAAAAAAGGCAATTAATCTGATATTTCCACAAATGTTGTGCTGGTCCCCAAGTCTGGGAAACCCATTATATTCTTTTGACCTTGTGGATTTCTCCTTCCAAACAAAAGTCAGTAGTTGCTACCATTGTGAAACCTTCTTCTGGTACAATGGGTATTCACTTTCATAGTATATTTACTGTTTAGTACAGAACCCACCATATTATTATTATTATTTTTTTTTTTTTTTGAGTTGGAGTCTCACTCTGTCGCCCAGACTGGAGTTCACTGGCACGCTCCCAGCCACCATAGCCTCCACCTGCTGAGCTCCAGCGATCCTTCTGCCTCAGCCTTCCAAGTAGCCGGAACTACAGGCGTGCACTACCATGCCCAGCTAATTTTTGGCGTATTGTAGAGACGAGGTCTCGCCAAGTTGCCCAGGTGAGTCTCAAACCCACAGGCTCAGGCAATCCACTTGCCTTGGCCTCCCAAAATGCTGGGATTACAGGCTGAGCCACCGAGCCTGGCCCACTACACTCTTATTCTAAGTATTGTGTCACTTGCACAGGCTTCTGATCTTAGAGACCATGCTGTAGATTTCCCTATAAACCTAGCATCCCAGGTAGATTTAGAAAGCACATTTTAATATAGTACAGCTGTATGCTCTACAAAATAAAGTATTATATGAAACTCAACAGCAAAGAAAAAAATAAACTATGGAAACTATGATATTATTTTTTAATGGAAACAAGAAAATTATATCCAACATTTAGAAAGTGCTTGCTATGTGTCAAACACTGTCCTAACTGCTTTTTATAAATATGTACATATTTAATCCTCACTCAACTTTGAGAGAGGCTACTATTATTTCCATTTTACAAATCAGAAAACTGATACACACATACTAGGTAAGTAACTTACTTAAGATCACACAGTTGATGCACAGAAACCTAATAACTGAAATAAATACCATACTACCTCTTATCAGCTCTAAGAAAAATGTCTTGGAGTAGTTTAGATGTATGTATTCACTTAGTCACACTTGCTATAGTATGTACTTTAGTGCATATATAGTAAATAGTATGCTGGAGATATAGACAACAAAGGAATATTTAAATTCTGGTCCTAGATTAATTACCAATTATCATTTCAGCTGTGGTGAGAATTCTAGATAATGTTTTGGTGACTTTTTAAAAACTTTCCAAGGCCTCAATTTCCTAATCTCTAAAAGGTAATAGTCATAATCTTCATTCCATTGGCTTGGCTTTAAGATGAAAATAGAGTATTCTCATGAACTACTTACAAAGCACAGAATATGCCACATAAACAAGTTATAAAGACACAACCCAAAACATCCACCACTCAACATACGCATGTCATGGTGATTTCTGTCAGCACTGTCATTACTGGGTAGTCAGGAATTCACATGGCAACCATGGTGATAAAGAAAAGGGAACAAATGCAGTGTACTGGAAAGAAATGGAAGATGAATCATTACATTCTTTCTTCTTTTTAAAATAAAAAGTAGTGAATTAAGGAACAAGATTGTGCAAGACATTCATAAGAGTCACTTGCAGACTTTCTTCATTACCTCTGTATGAGGCTGTCTTTCATGTGTCATATTAGCGCTATACTTCCCTTGTCATGACTCAGAATGAATGTTGTGTTCACACTTTATTCAGACCATCCATTATACATCTAAATTCTGAACCTGTTCTCAATTCCCTCTACTCCTGCAGAGAGAATTTGAGTACTGGGTTCTTGAATTAGACCTTAGATTCATCCCCTGTGCTTCCATTAAAAAAATAACAAAAACAAAAAAAACCCAACTTTGCCTATTTTATTCAATGCTTTCCTCTACAAAAGCTTAGTCAAGCAAAAGATTTAAATTATGCACAACGTAGAGACATTAAAATGAAAGAAAGCGAAAGCCATTTCTCTCACATGCTCACCCTCTGCTCCTGTGAAATAGGCCTTACGCTGGAACTACACAGAAGCTTTTGTGTCTTTTCTGTTTCCTTAAATTAATGCTCCTAATTGGGGTTCTCTTAGAGAATTACGGGAAATAAATATGTCTGAAGCCACCAAAATTAGGAAATTGATGGTCTTTCTACATTCCCTAAAGAGTAGATTTAATGAATCAGACTGAACATACCTTCTCCACAACTTTGAGTAGATAGTTTTACAATGTTGCTTTGAGGTGTATTTTCCAGGAGAAAACACTGATGCTAAGAAACAGACTTAGATAAAAAGATTTGTTTTTACACATTATATAGGATTCAATCCCTGAGTTTATGCAACAGTTTCTTAAACTCCCTTGATACTTCCCCAGACCACATTCTGGGTCTTCTTTCCCTACAGCAAACTGAAAATACAACTGAAAATAAATTAAATATTCATCAACCTAAAAAGATCTCCTCACTAGTCCCCGGGGAACAGCCACAGGGAGAAATGTGGTACTGTAATATTTTTAGAAACAACTCCATATACCAGTATTGACTATAAAATTCACTTATCTTTTATTACCTTTATTTTCTAGTATACTGTCAGTCATAACCTTAGTTTATCTACTTTTCTTTTTAAAAAATTTAAATACCAGTTACTTCTTACTCAGATGATTCTTACTTAAAAATAAAGATTTACAGGCCAGATGCGGTGGCTCACACCTGTAATTCTATCACTTTGGGAGGCCAAGGGTAGAGGACTACTCAAGCCCAGGAGAATGAGAAGATTCTGGGCAGCAGAGCAAGACCTCGTCTCTACAAAAAAAAAAAAAAAAAAAAATAGCCAGGCATAGTGGTGCATGCTTGCAGTCTCAGCTACTTGGGAGGTTGAGGTAGGAGATCACCTAATCCCAGAAGTTCGAGATTGCAATGAGCTGTGATCGTGCCACTACACTTCAGCATGGGCAACAGAGTGAGATCCTGATTCAAGAAATAAGATGAAATAGAAATATACTCACAAAACATTATTTTCCCTCTTGGCAACACATTATGATTTTTATTGTTGCATGGATGATAATGATTTCACCTTTATGTAATTATTTTCTGATCAATTCTGATTGTTTCAAGATGTCTTCTTAAATGCTTTCTAAAATGCAAAATGTCAAAGACAAATGAGAGTCAAGTTTAGAATTTACTGTTCTAGCAGCAGTGTACTGTTCCCAAATTTGCATAAAATAATATTATGTTCATCAAATATAATATTCATATCAAGCCTTTCTAAAGCTACCTTCTCATTCTATGAACTTGACTGAATGTCAGTTCAAATATCAGTGGACTTGCGAGGGATAGTACAAGTTCAATTTTATAGTACAAATGCAGATTTTAGAAAGAAAAACATTTATATAGATAAAATTGCCTATAATTTTTTTCATCAAGGCAAAATTTCAGATTTAGCTTATACACCGAAAACTGCTAAAAGTAATAGAAGAAGCCAATTTAGGTATGCCCATAATGAAAATAAGAACATGAAAAAGATGGGTTCACTGCCTTGAGTCAATGATATACTTTTTAACAAAAACTGAGAGAAGTAAAATTACCACCAATACATTTTTGCATCTCCTTAAAAATATTAACTTATACAGTAAAAGGAAACAAAAATGTAGGCCAGCAAGACTGAAACCAATAGAAGGTAAGAATGTAGTTACAGAACACATACCTGAGTGAACAGTGATTGTTTTATCAGATGTGATGGTAAACGTATTCTTAGTAATTATTCGAAAATACAAGAGAAGAAGAATGCTCTTTAAGACTGATGATGAAGAAAAGTAAATTTGTAAGTTTTCACCTACTCTACAACACAATTCTAGAATAAATTATTACTCATAGATTTTGTAATGGTTTAAAAACATAATGATTATTAGACACCTGAGTTTAGAAGAGTCATGCCAACAATACATTTTTCTTTTAAACTGAATCTTTACTAAGGGATTATTTTAGGAGGCAGTAACTTCAGTGAAGTTTTGACAAACTCTCAAATAAGTTAGGCTCTTACCAATAGGATTAAAGCATGTAAATTAAAGGTTGCATAGCTAGATTAATTTGTAACTTAACCACTACTGACAATGTGAATCATCGCCTCACTGTCAGACTAAAAGGAGACTTTTTGGCAGGTTGTTGCACAACATTCTTCTCAAACTTGTAGACACAAATGTATATGGCATAGAAGACTTACTACAATTTATTGATGACAATGGGTCTGGTTGGCTAACCTAATTGAGTTGAATCACAGACCTAAGGTTTAAAAAGGCCTTAGTAGGTAGATTTTAACAGCTGAATTTTATCTAATTAAAAAAAAAAACTGTGCTTAGAACGTGCAAGGCACAGTAGAACACACAAAGATCTCATAGTCTGCCAGTCTTCTGTATTTGAGATTATAAGAATCATTAGCTAAAAATATTAATTTTTGCCGGGCTCGGTGGCTCAGCCTGTAATCCCGCGCCTTGGGAGGCTGAGGTGAGTGGATTGCCTGAGCCCGCGGGCTCGAGACCCGCCTGGGCAGGCGAAATCTCATCTCTACAATAAATCAGAAAATTCAGCTGGGCGTGGTAGCATGCGCCTGTAATTCCGGCTACTCGGAAGGCTGAGGCAGGAGGATCGCCGGAGCCCAGCAGGTCGAGGCTGTGGTGGCCGGAAGCGGCCACTGCACTCCAGTCTGGGTGACGGAGTGAGACTCCAACTCAAAATATATATATATATATATATTAATTTTTGTACACCATCTCAGAAATCCTAAATCAGAATAATCTTCATAGGAGGTTATTGGAAAGTCATTGTGAAGGTTTTGGTAACATCGATCTATTTAACCACAAGAAATTTACAGAGAAGATATAACATACAAAAGGTCTGTAAAAGTTCTTTGCAAACACTAAGTGGCTATTATTATTATTTATCTCTAAGATATAAGGGGATATAAAGAATGTATCTTAAATATTGAAAGTTGATGTTTTTCTCAGAAATATTAACAAAGGCAAAATTTTCATGGTTACTTAAATCTCTGTCTTTTCTTTTACCCCTATATCTTTTGAAAAGTAAATGAGAGTGACCGATGTGTCTCTTTAGATAGGAGAACTATTTTAATGTTTTTTTTTGTTTTGTTTTTGCTTTTGTTTTTTTAAGTTGGAGTCTTACTCTGTTGCCCAGGCTGGAATGCAGTGGCACACTCACAGTCACCCCAGTATCAACCTGCTGTGCCCCAGTGATCCTTCCACCTCAGTCTTCCAAGTAGCTGGAACTTCAAGCGCATTAATGCTCTTTTCAATAGTTTTTCTTTTTTATCTAAAGCTCTGGTTGAAGGATAGGCTCGCTTTGATAAACAAAAACCCAAAGGAAGGGGAATCCAGGAAATCTGAGGCATGTCAGTAATACTTTATCACAAATGTGAAATCTGTGATGAGTACAAGATAACCTGGATTATTGGCCAAGGTTGTCTTTGAAATAAGAGATAATGACAGGTGTGTTTCTCATCTCTGTGTTCAACATTACACGCCCCTAGAGGCTGAAGGTGGAAAAGCACACTCAAACTGATGAATGCATAAGCTAGCGTGGTATTTCCTAGTTCTCCTTAGATAATTAACTCTCTTTGTTCCTCAAGTCCTTAGCCAACAACTCCATACTTCCTCAGTTACCCAACATCAGATCCCTGAGCCAAGAATATCTATTTTTCTTTTCAGCAGGCATGCATAAGCCTGTCAGGAAAGCTGTTAATGCAACTTCCCATCCCATCAAAATTTTTATTTGAATTTGTCAAGCAAACATCTTACATCCAGTCACTGTAATGCAAAATACCTAGAATATGCGGCAGCACTGGGCATATTATTTTCCTTTTTTGCCTTGGAGCTGATGGCCTTTTTGTTGTTACATTTAAGAAGAATAGTAAGGAATTTTAAAAAGTAACAGTGGAAGGTCAAAAGAAAAAAACAAAAGCACACACAGTGATTATGAAGAACAAGTCATTGTTTGAATATTATCAGCCTAATACTAAAAAGAAAAAAAACATGAGTACATGATATAGTCATTGTTGCTGGGTATGTGAATAGATAATATAAAAAAGTGACCTGATTAAATCGTTGTTGCTGCAGAATGTAAGACTTCGCCTTAATAAAAGAAAATCATTTGAGTTATAGTAAATGACACATTAAGCACTATCTTATTAGTTGAGAATTGAATAAGACAATTTATAATCACTTTAAGAATGCTTTATTTTTATCACTGCATAGAAAAATGAGTAGGATGCTTTTCCAAATTATTGATTCTATTTAAATAATAATGATGATGCCAGGCTCGGTGGCTCAGCCTGTAATCCCGCGCCTCGGGAGGCTGAGGTGAGTGAATTGCCTGAGCTCATGGGTTCGAGACCCACCTGGGCAACTTGGCGAGACCTCACCTCTACAATAAATCAAAAAAATTAGCCGGGCATGGTAGCGCGCTCCTGTAATTCCGGCTATTCGGAAAGCTGAGGCGGAAGGATCGCCGGAGTCCAGCGGGTCGAGGCTGCGGTGGCCGGGAGCGGCCACTGCACTCCAGTCTGGGCGACAGAGTGAGACTCTAACTAAAAAAAAAAAAAAAAATTAAAATAATAATAATAATAATATCATCATAGAAGCAAACGCATAAATCAATTAATAAATTAACGTTACCTTGGAATCTAGCCTAGAAAACAGGAAAGTTCATGTTGCCACCCCTGACCCTTCACAGCTTCCATTGACACATAGTAGGCATCAATTCAAAGCTAGGAATAAACCAAGAAATCTGTAGTTCTGAAAAGTGTGCAAGCTGCCCCTGAAGGCATATACTTAAAGGCAACAGTGCTGAGAAGTCCTCAGTCACTGAGGCAAATGAAGGAGGTCCAAAAATATCCTGCTCCTTAAACAGGTTGATTTTTTTTAACCATGTGTGATTTATGCAGAGAATCTATAAAACAATCCAGTTCATCAAAAGTCTAATTTATATACATTTAAAGGACATTGTGGAAAATAATTAATTGAATGCATCACAATTCAAGGAGTGAATGTTGACTGAAGATTTTTATAGTCATAAATGGAATGAGGAGGTTAAATATGTGTACTAAATTTGTTAGGGGGAAAAGAAAGAAAGAAGGAACACGAGGAGCAAGACAGAGAGACAGAGAGAGAGAGAGAGAGAGAGAGAGAGAGAGAGAATGCAGGAAAAGAGACAAAAAAGAGGAAGTCCTTTTAAAAAAATGTTTTATATCCTAAAGTCATGTGAAATAAAGAACTCTGTGTTCCTTTTCTCCCCTATTGTGTTATAATTGAATAATTGTGTTGTTTACTGACCATCAACTCAAAATGTATTAAATGATTACAGATCTATATATGCATCTAGTTATCACATCTCACCAAATTCTAGCTTAGGGACTTTTAAGGAGAGTACAAAATTATCTCTTGGAGATTTTAACTTGTAAAAATCAAACTAAATTCCAAGTCAAGATTGTATTCTCCTTTACTGACATACACGGCAAAATCTCAATTGAAAATTCATAGACATTTAAATAATATTGAAGACCATCTAATGTTTACTGGTAATTTTCTAAATGTTTAATTCTAGGTTATTATCTGATATATAAAAACTGTTTTATTACACTCTTTATTTTTCTTCACAATGGCATGAGAGCTGGCCCTTGATGAATGGAATGGTTTTATAATTTCTAATTCTACTATGCACAACAAATGAAGATACTTGAGCTTCTTTTCACCATTTAATTCTCAAATAAATGGAACATTACATGATAACATTGCAAAATTAAATCAGGAATTATTAATTTCTGTTTGTAAGCACATTTCAACCTATAAATAGCTTATGTGGAAACAATAATTTCAAATAAACTTTCTGCTATTTTTTAATGTACACAGTGAATTATTATTTTACACAGGCACATTGTCCAAATAAATTACCACAGTTGAAGGACAGCATGTATGAGATGATGAGGTCCCTGAGAGACAGCTAATTCAAGGACTAGAGGGTAAATCTGCACATGTGATTCTATCCAGTATATTCTCTAAATAGTGGCCATTGTTAAATCGTGAATTAAGGAATTAAGTACAATGTTTGCCATTCAACATCTCAGTTTTATTTGTCTTTTTGATCTAAGTGAAATGCAATTAAAACTGATCCTGGTTTCAGTGAATCTTTCCACCTGCACCCAAGTCTTCTAAATTGGAAATAACCACTTGGAATCATGTCCTTTATTTGTACAACATCTTGACACTTAACACTTGCTATAGATATTTAGAAAACTCAAAGGCCCTCAACACCATCACTTCAAAAGAGTTGTTTGAGCCATGAGGTACGTCTTCTATTTTAATAACAGTGCTGATGCCCATCACAGAAAGAGATAGTTATCCTGAAAAAAATTAAGGAAATGAAGACAAAAGCTACAGTAGCCTTGGCAATTGGTCAGCTAGATTAGAGTCTTTAAAAGACATAGGAAATGATGTTTAATATCTGTATTTTGACTTAGAACAAAGGCATATATTTATGTGTGCATATATATGTGTGTGTATATATATATATATACACATATATACATATATATAGTTTTATTATGTTTTATCCTCTAAATATGTTTCTTAAAGTATGGACATGTAGATATACTAAACTATCTAAGACATCATTTCCTATGTCTTCTAAAAACTCTAATCTAGCTGAGTGTAATTTTCTTTACTCGATGTTTCATTTTCCAATTTGACCTATATCTTTCACCTCTTTTGATTATTGTGTGCACAAATTTTAAAGAATACATTTATGTTGTTTTCCATGTATTTAATAATACGTATTTTATACACATTGTATACATATTAATGTATCAAGATACTTCAATGGAGAAAATACTTCAAAAAGGTATTCCTAAATACATGGAAAACAACATAAATGTATTCTTTAAAATTTGTGCACACAATAATCAAAAGAGGTGAAAGATATAGGTCAAATTGGAAAATGAAACATTGAGTAAGGAAAATTACACTCATAACTAAGCAATTTATTTAAAAAGCAGAAAATACCATTAAAGGACATTTTTGTAAAAACCAAGCATCCCTTTTCGATATGATAGAAAATTGTCAATGTCCTTCCTAGCTGTCAACTTCTAAGGCTCAGCTAAAAATATAAAAATTACTCTTTTGTACCACGGGGTGGCTCACTTTCTATAACTATGCCTGAGCAGAGATGCCACTGTGGCCCCAGAGGCTGGAGACAGTAAAATTCCTATTTGAGAGTTCAGAAAGAAGGAAAGTGATTCTTCCAGAGGAAGCTGAAGTCTTGAATAAGAAAACACCTGAGCTTCAGCTAAAACTTCCCCAGTTGTTCTCATCAAAATTGTCTTTACCAAGACAGGATAATTAGAAGTGTTGGTTTTAGACTAGAGGCATTTAAAAGCCAGATGGAAACCTGTTTCATAACCATTCTAAGTCCAAGAGCAAACAATTTCACATACTTCTCAAATGCATTAATACTGTGAGATAGATATGCAGGGGAAAACAAGAAGTAAGAGAGACCGAAAAAAAGCAACCTTGAAATTAAAGTAACTATAACAATAAATCACATTATGTAATTCTGATTGAATTTGGAACTAAGATAGAAAAAAATTAAGGACTAGAGAAATAAATATAAGCCAGCAAAAATGGAAAATTTAATATGAAGAGGAAGTTTACTTTCCTAGGTTTGCAAGACGGATCTTAGCAATCAGCCCCTCCCCAAAATTGCATTTTAGTAGAGAGAATATAATAGGTCAGTAGCCACAGAAGCTCATAACACCATCCAATGTAATTCTATAAAAAAGCCTTACCATCTGGATCCTGATTCTCCTCAATATTGAAACTGTATTTTCTTCTCTTCATTCTAATTTGCAGCTATCACTCATTGCAGCCCTGAAGGGTGCAAGCAATATGCCATTGTTAAAGCTAGTGTATAATCCAAAGCAATTTGGGAAAAATCAGCCTGTGAGTATAATTACATGGTTTTCTCCATATTCAGCACCTGTTTGCATTTCACAGAAGTTTATAGGTTTTTCTTGTAACTTGTTTTTTTTTTTTTTTGGTCATTATTGGTGTATAAAGTAAACCATTCATATGCAGAAATGTCTGTCAGCTGCACCATCAATCCTACTCCATTGATTGTTGAGAAGTGAAATGTATATGACCTAATAGCACCGAACATCATTGATAATCCACTTCTTTGACTTAATCCGTAATATTCATTAATTGTTTTCATTTTTTTAAGTAAATCCCAGAGCACCAATTCATGAAGCTACCCAGGAAGCACTATCAGATGTAGGGGTAAAAAGTGTTTAAAAACTAAAAAGGTTGGTGATTAAGAGCCAGAACAATGATAGAGGAGTATCAGCTCTAGTTCCAAATAAAATGAAATTGATTGCCTCTTGGCAAAGACATCTTTGAATGGTAATTCATAATGTGAAAGTGACTGGTTAACTCTTTAACCTACCTCACAAATCTGCTCAAATAAAGAGAAGGTGAGTAAAGGAGTGAAAGAAGAAGAAAGTTAGTTCAGCAACTAAATTAACTTACCTTTCACCTCCACAGAAGGCCTGGATAAGATTACATATTTGGATATCTTAGGCTGCTGACTGAGTTGGACATATTGGCAAGAGAAAACCAGAAAGAAAGTATCCTCTCTCTTTCTGAGAGTCAAGTCAAGTGTTCACCACCCACTCAACATGAAAACAAGAATTATTTGTCTTATCAACCTTGCTGCTTCTGATCTCTTAATTTTATAAAGAGCAATATCAATACCTTGGACTGAGCCATCACCTGCCACAGCCCATGGAGAGAGTAATATAAGCTGGTTTATGTAGAGTTTGATTATAATCAAAATATAAAGTAACAAAAAGAAAAGTTGTGCTCTCTTGGTTAGTTTGTTTGTCTTTGGATAGTGGGTTATAGAATCTATTTTATCAAATTGCTTTATGAACATCCAGTGTAGAAACTACAACTATTAGGAAAATCAAAGGCAATATTAGAAAGTTTGTTAAATATTTGTGATGGAGTGAAAGTCTCTATTAAATACTGTAGAGGGATCATTTTCATTAAACATTAATGACAAGTGAAAAAGGCAACTCTCTTTTCTTTCCTCTACTTTCCAAAGAAGTGGTAGAGAGAGAGACTTGCACACAGTCTTTTTGCTTGAGGGCTGGGTCTCTAAAGTTATCAGAGGAGAATGTGTTTGGCTGTCTGAGCTTGAAAATTCTTGACTCTATGTGATGCTTTGACTTTTAAAGGAAAAACTAAGATCTATCCAAAGTCATATGTCAAGTTCCCCCATCAGATTTAAGGTCACCTACATCAAGATATACCATGGAGTTATAACACCATGCCATAATTTGTAGGCACGTCCTAGAAGAGTAAGGAAAACAAACACTGACTTTTTTTTATAAGTACAGTTCACATATAAATGATGCTTATAAAAAACATTCACAAAAACTGTCTTCTGGTTAATTTTCAGCTTACCACAAACCCCATTAAAACCTCATTTCTGAACTCAATGATAGCTCAGAAGTACCATGAGTCTGACTTATGTATAAGACTTACATATTTTAAACAGTATTTTCTTCATAATGACTTCAACTCAATTGGATAAATGATGACTATCAGTGTCTTATAAAACTTCTTGTGAAATGATGTCCATAAAACAATTAAAATGAATATTAAGGAATGGGAATATATAAAAGTTGCTCTAATTTCTATCTACTTATATACTTGACATTTTGGCTAAACAAAATTGTAGTCAGGGAATGTTAAGAGTGATAACTTATGCAGATTAACATTATTAAAGAAAAGAGACAAATCAAAAAGTTATAGTTTTGTTTGGATCTTTATAAATACAGATCTGTTAACTAAGAATCTCTAAATGCAATCTTAGAATCTAGCTCATTTTGGCTGAAGAAATCTTCTCCAGTTAATTATTTCTATGTCAAGTAGTTAGTTTATCCATCTCACCACAACAGACTGAGCTCTATCAACTGAAATTTTCCCTTTTCAAACCCACATCATCCATATATGTATAAGAGCTCAAAAAGATGAAAAGACATTTGATTCCTGGCTCTCTCTGACAAATACAGCAATTTGCATGAATATTAAATTTCTGTGATTCAGCAACTTCCACTCCTGTCTGTATCACCGAATGTTAAATGCTGAAGAAGAGTTTGAATCCATAGCTCCCACTGCTTGGCTTTTATTTTAAAAGTCTAAGGTATGTTTTTCTCAGCAGGAGAGGAGAAAGCACTTAAAGGTCTTTAAATTACACATGCAGAGTTGCATAACAATTATCAACAAACTCAAAAGGTTAGAAACGCACTTTTATGCTCAATGTGAAGTTGCCTATGAATCATAAAAAGAGGCTGAGTCTCATTAACTGCAAAATATTTGTAAGGATGGGGGAGAGAGAAGTAGAGTTACCATCTGCACTGAAACTTTAATCAGAAAAATCACCACTGAACTATCAAGCCCCTACTGTTCTGCTTCCTTTAGTAAAAAAGACTTTTTCAGTTAAAGTAAATGCTATGATTGAGAAGGGTTTCCGACAACTAAAACAAGAAATTGCAAGAGCCTACCTGAAAGTC
Source organism: Tarsius wallacei (assembly GCA_963574415.1). Lineage (NCBI taxonomy): Eukaryota > Metazoa > Chordata > Mammalia > Primates > Tarsiidae > Tarsius > Tarsius wallacei. The sequence continues at coordinate 32,808 of CAUYQG010253266.1, forward strand.
GCTGGCACGTTAAGAAAGAGAACGGCTAGGAAGCAGTCTTACCTTCAGCTTGGAGCAATCGCCTCCCCAGGAAGAATGGCTTTTGGAAGAGGGTGCCCTCTTGCCAGGGCTGGGGAAGCAGCTGGGAAGAAGTGGCTGTCTGCCACTAGCTGTGACAGCTGCGTATTACCGGGTCCCTCAGAAACTGGACTCCAGCGATTCTCCAACAAATCAGGCAGTGGTCGCTGGTACCTCAGCAGAGGAAGCTGGGACTGCAGTTGCTAACGCTGCCACACTTGAGGGGAATGTGCCGGTGTGTGTGTGTGTGCGTGTGCGTGTGTGCGTGCGTGTGTGTGCGCACTAACTGCCGGCTGAGCTGATGTGTTCTGCATACTCAAAATGTTCACGCAGCGAGGAGGCTCCTCCACACAGCCCCGGCCTCCCCGCTGGGGAATCACAGTCCACTGACCTTGCTGCCAGGGAATTTGGTTGAATGGCTCACTCATCAATAGATTCAACAATCAATCAAATAAGGAGATTGGATCAGCCTTAGATAGAGACAAGTGCTTCCACCATGGGCACTAAAATTAAAAAGAAAAATATATCTCTATTCAACATTTTATACCTAGAATCGATTTTTTTCCCTTTAAGCACTGATGCCTTGGGCACAAAGTTTAATTGATGAGCCCCTAAGTTAAAACTTTCAGGCTGTTTTCCTAGGCAGGATAGGATCGTACTTAAAATCCAATAAAAGAAATATTTTTATTCTATAGAGATCTGTCAGATGCATACTTGAACTTATAGCAATCAAATGATGATAATTGAGACTAATAAACTACTTTCAAAACCAGGGATTCTATGTCATAGCAGAGATGTTTGGTACTAGAGGTAAAATCTATCTTCAAATCTAACATCAGTTTCCTTTAGACATTAACCCAATAAAAATTATGAGGAAAATCCTGTGATAAGTGACGTTTTCATAAAAATATGAATCTTTTTACAAGAAGCACTATCATTATTAACTGCATGATCTTGAGCAAGTCATTCAAACATATTGAGCCTTTTTTCATCAGTAAACTGCAGGGATTTCTATGTTGAGCTAGGCATTTAAAGTGCACATGACAATATTTTGTGAGCTGTAAAGAGTTAACTATAAGTTATAAATTTTTAAAAATTGCCATAAAGAATGTTCAAGGATCTATGAGACATAAAACTTTCAGTGTCTATACCCTAAATGATATTAGAAAGTTTTCTTGCTGAACTTTCAGTCAAGACCTGTGATTTCAGAGTCTAGAACTGACTCATCTGAAAAACCAGAGGAGAACTTGTCATTGAGTATGTACCCACTTTTCACTTCCTAGTACTGCAAAGAACTAAAAAACTAAGATGAAACTTTCTTTCCACAAATTAAGGTCTGCCACTAGCAATATTAGATAAAACTCAAATTGAGAAGCACAATGCAGTGGAAAAGAGCAGAAATGATAATCAATATACTGGATGTCAGTCTGCAATCTGTCCTGGAGTCCCTTGATCCTTGAGCTCTGTCTATAATAATGATGATGATAATAGTAACAGACACTATCACCACTGCAACGAGCACACAGTGGCAGCCCACATTTATTGAGTGCTTGCTACTAGCCAGGAATTGTTTTAGGCATTCTGCATGTATTAATGTTTTATCCTCAAAACAGTATCACGAAGTAATAATATTATTATCTACATTTCCCAGCTGAAAACAGTATGGCATATAGCAGGAAAGTCAATAGCTAACAAGGTTTTCAGGGCTCACTTTTATTAAATCAGAGGATTGTGGAAACTATTTTTTTAACCATTATTTGGAAATAATTTAAAATGCACAAAAACTGTAAGAATAATACAAAAACACTTTATGTAGTTTGATGTTTTTCCACTCCAAATCTCATGTTGAAATGTGATCCAGCTGGGCTCGGTGGCTCAGCCTGTAATCCCGCGCTTTGGGAGGCTGAGGTGAGTGGATTGCCTGAGCCCGCGGGTTCGAGACCCGCCTGGGAAACTTGGCGAGACCTCATCTCTACAATAAATCAAAAAATCAGTGGGCATGGTAGCGCATGCCTGTAATTCCGGCTACTTGGAAGGCTGAGGCGAAAGGATCGCCAGAGCCCAGCAGGTCGAGGCTGCAGTGGCCGGGAGCAGCACTGCACTCCAGTCTGGGTGACAGAGTAAGACTCCAACTCAAAAAAAAAAAAAAAAAAGAAAGAAAGAAATGTGATCCCCAGTATTGGAACTGGGGCATACTGAGAGGTGATGGAGTCATGGGAGAAGATCCCTTTCCACAGTAATGAATGATTTCTCACTCTATTAGTCACGACAGAACTGATTGTTAGAGTCTAGCACCTCCTTCCCTCTCTCTTGCCAATTCTATCACCATGTGACATGCCTGTTCTGCCTTCACATTCCCATGAATAAAAGTTTCCTGAGGCCTAACCAGAAGCAGAGGCTGGTGCCATGATTCTTGTACAACCTGCAAACCATGAGCCAGTTAAACCTCTTACCATTATAAATTACCCAGCCTCAGATATTCCTTTACAGGAATACAAAACAGACTAATGCATATTTGCATGTCCTTTACTTAGATTTATTATTACCATTTGCTCCATTTGCATTATCATTTGATATGTAATTAGAGAGAGGGAGAGGGAGAGGGAGAGATTTGAGCTATTTAAAGGTAATATGCATATAATATGCCCCTTTTACTGATTGTTTTAGTGTATATTTTATGAGTAAAGATACTTTACCACATAACCAAATATTTTATCTACTACAGTAAATTTAACATTAATATACGTTTAATCTAAATTATTGCCCATTTTTCCAATTTGTGATGTCACCAAATAATACCCCTTATAGTATTTTTCCATGATGACAGTATCTAGCCTAAAGACAGATATTACATTTACTTGTCAACTATTTTGGGCTTCCTTTATAAGTCTGGAAATTCCACAGCTTTTCTTTTACTTTTAAGATATTTTTGAATAACACTTTCTCTCTTTTTTAATAGAACATTTCTAATATGCATCATGTTGTTTCATGATTAGATTCAGATTGTGCATTTTCCAATGGAATATTGCCAGTGTTGTTTTCTTCTCAGAATACCATATTCAAAGGCATACAAGATCGAACTGCTCTTTGTTGATTTTGCAAGTTTTGGAAGCCCTATCGCGTTTTCTTTTTCTGTATTCTATGATTACTGTTTTGTCTCCTTTTAACTATTAAGCAGTCAGTAAAAACACTTTATGGCCATGCAAATATCTTGCATTACATCAAATTTATATTAAATATCTATTGATAATACGGTGGTTGTAAAATAATGTTTTTCCAGCCCTAATACTCTTCACATCCATATCACACTAGATATTTTATTGTTGAACATTCCCTTATCTGATATCTTTTTCTCTCCTCTCTCTCTCCACCCCAACACAAAATTCCTCCTTCTCTGTTTTTCCTCTCTTTTATTAGAAAGGATTATGGATTTAAAATGTTAAAATAAGAGTTAACATCAGCTCCACAAAATCTCTTTCAGAAAACAGAAGGGGAAGGAATACTTCCTAATCCATTTTATGAATTAGAATTACTCTGACATCAAACAAAAGATAGTAAAATATAAAAATAATAAAAATAAGAATGAAAACTACAGACATATATCCTACAAACAGAAACACAAAATGCTTAACAAAATATAAGCAAATATAATTTAATAATATATAAAAATAATAATACATTATAACCAAGTGGAGTTTATTCCAGGAATGTAAGCCTGGTTGACTATTCAAATACCAAGCTTTAAATCTACCATATTAGCAGGTAAAGAAGAAAAATAGCATGATCACATCAAAATATGATATACAAAATTCATTTTTTAAAAACTCATCACTCATGTATGATAAAAATGTTGTGCAAAGTAGGATTAGTGAGGCGCTTTCTCAACTTGGTAAAGCACACCTAGACAAAACTTACAATTAACATTATACGTTAATGTGACAGAATGAATTGTTTCCTGCTAAGATCATTAACAAGGCTAAGATTCCAGCTCTCATTACACTTTCTCAACATAGCGCTAGAGTTCTAACTCACAAAATAAGGGAAGGGGAAAAAAAGGCATTACCAATGGAGAAGAAAAAAAAAATGTTTCTATTTGAAAACTATATAATTGTCTAAATAGAAAATCCCAAGGAATCTACAAAGTTAAAAATGTACACCTAATATGTGAGTTCGGCAAGATCTCAGCATACAATATCAGTAAATAAAAATCAATCAATTAATTGTGCTTTACACTAGCAATGAACATGTGCGCACTGAAATTTAAAATACCATTTACAACAAAAAAGTGTAATATTTGGGATATATCTAACAAAATACATACAGTACGTATATTGCAAAATGAAAGATGTAAATAAATGAAGAGTTATACCATATGTATTGATTGGAAGCCTCAACATGGAAAACATTGTGAAGATTCCAATTCTTCCCAAAATTATGCACAGGTTTAACACATTTCTGTAAAAATCTCACAGTGAGTTTTTTGTGAATATATAAAAGATTGCTTCAGGTTTTATATGGGAAGGCAAAATACTTAGAATTATTAAAACAATTGGCCAGGCACGGTGGCTCAGCCTGTAATCCCAGCGTTTTAGGAGGCCGAGGTGAGTGGATTGCCTGAGCCCGCGGGTTCAAGACCCACTTGGGCAACATGTCAAGACCTCATCTCTACAATAAATCAAAAATTAGCCAGGCATGATAGCGCGTGCCTGTAGTTCCAGCTACTTGGAAGGCTGAGGTGGAAGGATCACTGGAGCCCAGCAGGTCGAGGCTGCAGTGGCTGGGAGCAGCCACTGCTCTCCAGTCTGAGTGACAGAGTGAGACTCCAACTCAAAAAAGCAAACAAATAAACAAACAAAAAGAAACAATTTTAAGAGAAAAATGACAGGAGAGGAGTCAATCTGCATTATTTTAACTTATATAGCCTCAGTAATCAAGACTGTGGAGTATTGTTTAGGGATTGATATATCAGTCTATATTGATTGATAGAATAGAGAACCCAGAAATATACCCACATAAATATGACCAGCTAATATTTTTACAAGATGATTATGAACTTTATAAATTTGTAAAATTATAATGCCTAAAACAATGCATATATAAGTTATACTATATAAAGTGCAAGGAAATAATAAAGATTAATTACTTGAAATAAATTTTAAAAAGGTATATGCAAGATATCAATGATTAAGTAATATCACTTATTTGACTTTATAAAATATTAACTCAATGAAAAACTATGTGTAGATTGGAAAGATTGACATTGTAAATGTTTTGTTTCCTCTGAAATATGTGTATGAATGTAATGCAATTCCCATTATTTTTTCAAACCTTTGTGGGTGGGCGTGTGTATGAAATTACATACATTTATGAAATTTCACATGTATGAAAATTTGAAAGTTCATTTAAAAATTTTATAGAAAGGCAAGGAGCCATAAAAGTTCTTGATAAATAACATTATGAGAAGATATGTCCAAACATCTAGTTCTAACCAAACATTTAGTTTTAATACAGTTATCACAATGTTAGTGGTTCAAATATAGCATTTAAATCACCACAGAATACAGATTTCAGCATCATACCATTCATTAACAAAGTCTTGGTATACAATACAGGTGGCATTGGGGAGCAGTGAGGAAAAGATAGTATTTTCAATTGACAGGAAGAGGACACTTGAATACTTGTACGAAAAAATGAAATTGAATCTCTCTCACACCACAGACAATAATCAGTTGAATTCATCTAATGCCTAAATATGAAATATAAAGGTAAATTTTTTAAAAGATAATAGGACAGAATATGTTCCCAACTTTGGAAGCAAAAATAATACTACTAGGGAGAAGTAGAGAAAAGAAAGAAAAACCTAGACCATTGCATAGATCATGCTAATGGTATGTGTCCCTGTCTGTAATTTTTTGTCAATAATAAGAAATGCTTGGAAACCTAACAGTGTGAATTTTATGTCTATTAAATGTAATGTTCAAAATTGTGTTTGTATTTGAAATATATTTGCATTGTTTATTCATATATAAATATATATTTGCATTTTATTAAAGTGTCAGTCCCAAAACATCTATTCAATAAAAGACATTCCAAGATTGAAAAGACAAGAGAGAAGAGATGTTAGCCAGTTGTATTAAATGCCAAGAGTTTTATGTTACAAAATATAAATATTTGTAAAAAATAAATCAATTAGAAAAATGAGCTCAGAAAGTGTCTTAGACACTTAAGGAAGTTCCCCATATTCAATAAGTCATGAAATAGCTCAACTTAAGAATCATTGGGTAAATTACTATCAAACTACAACAAAGCTGAAAGTCAATAGATCAGCAAACATTAAAATATCTCACAGGCCTAACTGCAAAGATGCTGCTGGCCAATGTCTTTTAGAAATATTTGGAGCAGCATCTATTAAGCTAAGCTTGGGTCGTGGACCACCATTCCACTCCCAGTTCCAAAAATCAACAGAAATGCTCACTTGCAACCTTGCCAGATGACGGGGTGGGGACACTCATAGGAGAGCAACTTGTGATAGCCATACAGTAAAAACACACAAATAGCATCAACTGGTTGGATAAATAAATTGCAGCTCATTCACACTGCTGAAGAGCAACTCTCAATGAAGACAAATTATACACTTCTTTAGGCACCCATGCAGAGGCAGAGTGCAGGCTGTCTGACCCTTGTCCCCTCTGGCTCCTGAGTGAATCTACAGGATGATAAAAGTACATACCCCTCAGTATTCTGTATGCCCTTCTACGTACCCAGACATTGTGGGGAAGAAGGAGGATCTGTCCAAAGAGATCCTGGGGTGAGATGAGCCCTGTGAATTCAGGGAACAATTCTGATTCTGGCAAGAAGTCCGAGGCATAAGGTTATTTAGTCCAGGCTGAGGCTGTGCACCCTTCATAGGGGTCTCTCCGGCCTGTGCAAGGCTGGAGACTGTGTTTTCTGCTACTGGGAAGATTGCCAAGGGACTGGGAGAAGAAAGCTGCAAAATCATGCCCCCACTCCTTTCTCCAACAAAAGACTTGCTGAGTCAGCTGCTATAGGCACTTGCCTTGGGAACTTCGAGCTTCCAGAAATATTTACTGCAGCTGCTGCCCTGGAGTATTTGACCAGAAGTTCTTGAACTATACCTATACTTTGTGCTGCTTTGGGTTGAGTAAAGCTGCCAGGGAGTCTAATCCCTGTAGGTGAGGTACTTGTTCTGAAAAATGTTCATCCAGCTCTTGCTGCGGTTCCCTTTTGTAGACCATGAGTTCCTTCCTCCAATGGAGGGTGTGGGAGTAATGGAAGTGAAAGATGGGGATGACGGAGGACCCATTAGATACTCAGGTTCTTGCATCCTTGGTCCTGCTCTGATTTCTCCACATCCTTAAGTTATTTTTGACAAAAGTGAAAAACAAATTTAGTGGAGGAAGATAAACTTTGCAAAAAATGGTGCTAGAACAATTGAACATACATGGGGAAAAAGTAATCTTTGACCGACATCTCACGATTTACGGGAAAATTAACTCAAAATGAATGCAGACCTAAGTATAAATTGTAAAACTACAAAACTCAGCAAAACATAACAAAACAACAACAAAAGAAAATCTTTAGGATCTAGAACAACATAAAGTGTTCTCGGACTTGATACCAAAAGCATGAAAGGGAAAGCACAAAAGGAAAATTGATAAATAGGACTTCATCACTATTTAATTAAAATGTTTGTACTGTGAAAAATCCTGTTAACGGGATGGAAAGATAAGCTACACAGAAGGAGAAAATATTTCCAATACATGTATCTGCTAAAGGTCTAGTATCTAGAATACAAAAAGGACTTTTAGAACTGAACAGTAAACAAATAATACCATTAGAAAAAGAGAAAATAACATGAACAGATATTCAAAGATAATATACACAGATGCCAAAAAAGTGCATTAAATGATATACAAAATTACTAGTCATTTGGGAAAAGCTAATTAAAGCCACAATGATATATCACTCTGCAAGTATCAGAATGGGTAAAATAAAATTTTTTAAAAAGTAACACCATCAAATGCTGAGGAGGAATCAGAGAGACTGGGTCACTCATATGTTACTGGTGGTCGTATTAATGTTTCAACCACTTTGGAAAACATTTTGGCGTTTTCTTAAAAAAAAAAAAAAAAATTGCAGCTACCATATAACAAAGCAATTGAACTCCTGAACAGAGAAACAAAGATGAGTTCACACAAAAACAGGTATCTGAATTTTACAGCAGATTCACTCATAATAGTTAACAATTTGAAACAAACCAGATGCACATGAATAGGCAATAGTTAAAAGAACTTTGGCATACCTATATCATGATATATTATTTAGCAATAAAAATGTACAATCTATTGATACATGCCACAGCTTAGATGAATACCTAAAGAATTACTCACTTAGAGCTTATTCTTGTGCATGGCATGAGGAATGGATCATATTTTTTCCAAATGGTTTCCCAGTTGTCTCAACAACAGTTACTAAAAATATAATCTTTTGAACAGGTGATCATTCCTGTAATTCTAGTGCCTTGGTTAGGAGGCTGAAGAATAAATATCACTTGAGGCTAGGAGTTTGAAATCAACCTGGGCAACATAATAAGACTCAATTTCTTAAAAAAAAAAATTATTAGGCTGGGCTCTGTGGCTCAGCCTGTAATCCCGCGCTTTGGGAGGCCAAGGTGAGTGAATTGCCTGAGCCCGCGAGTTCGAGACCCGCCTGGGCAACTTGAGGAGCCTCATCTCTACAATAAATCAAAAAAATTAGCTGGGCGTGGTAGCGCGCAACTGTAGTTCCAGCTACTTGGAAGGCTGAGGCGGAAGGATCGCCGGAGCCCAGCAGGTTGAGGCTGCGGTGGCCGGGAGCATGCCACTGCACTCCAGTCTGGGCGAAAGAGTGAGACTCCAACTCAAAAAAAAAAAAAATTAGCTAGGCATGGTAGCAGGTGGTAATCTAGTCCCAGGAGCTCAAGGTTATATTACTGTACTCCAGCTCAGGTAACAGAGTAAGACTCTGTCTCTAAATAAATATATCTATATATGTATATATATA
>CAUYQG010253268.1:0-18103 GCA_963574415.1 Tarsius wallacei
ACAGGCACGCGCTACCACGCCCAGCTGATTTTTTGATTTATTGTAGAGATGAGGTCTCGCCAAGTTGCCCAGGCGGGTCTCGGACCCGCGGGCTCAGGCAATCCATTTTCTAAGATTTTTAATAAACTCCTTTTAATCTCATCCTATTTATATTTCATTCTCCCTACTTTTCATATTTAAGATTTTTCTCTATGGATAGTGTTCTTTTGTTTATCTCTTTATGGATCCTAACTGTACTTAATTTAAATCTTTTCTAATTGTCTTTTTTATTTCCATTTTAAATAAAACAAATATATCCTCTAACTCTGGTTACTTGGGCTACTACCTCTGGCATTATTTTTGCAACAGTGCTTTACAAATTATTTGTACTTGGGATATTCCCTTACTTTTATCTCTTTGTCTCTTTGCCCTCCCCACACCTGGTAATTTTATACTTGCTTCCACTTAGGGAGCTTCTGTAGAAGTATCTGGTCTTATATAGGTGGCCTGAATCCCTATTGACTTCACATAGATGACATCAAAGACCCAGTCTGAGGTAGTGTTGGCTTTTTTTCACATCATGAACAGGATATAAATACTTTACCATATTCATGGTTACTTCACCTTCGAATCACTTCCTGGATCCCTGCTAGCCAATATCACAAGAAAATATACAAAATATACAAGAATATTGCATCAGATGAACTGGAGTTTTATTATACAAGAATGACAGGTAAGTTCTGAAAGCTGTCTGGAATTTCAAACAAAAAGCAGGAAAGAACTACTCAACAAATAGATTGCTGTAGAGTAAAACAGGAATGTTTGTTTTCCCATCTGATGATTTCTTCCAAGTAGCAGAAAATCAGCTAAAAACAAAAAACAGCCCTGAGGTCTATCTACCTGGAGATAGGTGTTATGATTTATGTGATTGGTAAATTTGAGATAAGCAGCTAGATATGTATCACTCAGCCTTTGCCTTCCAGATTCTGCTGTAATATGGAGTACACATTCTGGTCAACTCCTTTATACATTTAAAAAAATGTTTTATACATGGCCGGATCCCCTGCATGAGGTAGCCTAAGGTTTTACGGTGCTGTCTGAGACTTGAGAGATAATTGTGTCTAATTCTGGAGTATAGCATAGGAAGGGCTTCTTCTCCACAGGTATGAGTCATATATTCAATATTAGTTTTACTAGTAATAGAGATTTTTAAAATTTCTTTCTTATTTGTGTTTATAAATAGTTTAATAAATTCCAAACTCAGATGGAAATAATTGGGGTATCCTCATACCCTCAACAGGGAGAAAAATAAAAGTTTTTCTGTTTCTAATTTATACACTTCAACTTTTTCAGTAAATAAGCTATATTTCAAAAAATTGCTTTATGCGTATGTTTCTCCCATACCCAAACTTCCCTCTCTCCTCACATAAGTAGCTCTTATATTTCTCTCTCTTCGCTCTTCTTGCTGTATCCTTGCCCTCATCTTTCACCTTATGAATCATTTATTTTTTTCCTTCTATCTCTTTGATTTTTCTGTAAACCCGTTTATCATTTTTTGGCTCCTTCAATTCTCTCCATTCATTTATTGGATCCACACAATAAAGACCCAATGTCTATAAAAGGACAGACGATCTCCTTTTCAAAGTTAGGTATGGTCATGATTTTTAAAAACCTGCAACTCCTATATCGATTAATATCCATAATTTATTTTTAAAACTCCTGCAAATCAACAACAACAACAAAAAATACAATTTAAAAACTGAGACACAGAATAGACATTTCTCCAAAGAAGATATACAAATGAACAAACAGTATGTGACAAAAAGATCAGTATCATTAGTCATTACAGAAATGCGAATCAAAGCCTCAATGAAATACCACTTCATACCCATGAGGATGGCTATTATTAAAGAAAAAAACCCAGAAAATAGCAAATGTTCATGAGGATGTAAAGAAACTGTAACTTTTTTCTATTGCTGGGGAATGTAAAATGTCACAACCACTGTGGAAAACACTTTAATGGTTCCTCAAAAAGTTAAACATAGAATGACCATATTATCCAGCAATGCCACTCCCAGGTACATATCCCAAAGAATTGAAAGCAAGGTATCAAACAGATACCTGTACATCAATGTTCATAGCAGCATTATTCACAATAGCTAAAAAGTATGCACAACTCAGGTGTCTATCAACAGATGAATCAATAAACAAACAAAATGTGATATGTGCATATAGTGGAATACTACTCGGCCATACAAAGGAATGATTTTAATGCATACTACAACATGGATGAATTTTTAAAACTTTATGCTAGGTGAAATAAGACACAGAAGGATAAGTATTGTATAATTCTACTTACATGAAGTACCTAAATTAGGTGAAATCATAAAGACAGAAGTAGATTAGAGGTTACCTGGGACAGGGGAAGGGAGAATGGGAGTTATTGCTTAACGGATATTGAGCTTTTGTTTGGGGTACGAAAAAGTTCTGAAAATGGATGGTGGTGGTGATTGTACAATGTTGTGGATGCATTTAATGCCACTAAATTGAATCTTTAAAAATGGTTAAAATCAGACTTTTGAAGTTATGTATATTATACCACAATAAAAAAATAAGTAAGGCAGAAATATTGTAAATAATAATACTTTTGTCCTTTTCAAAGATATCACTATCACAAGGTAGATGTATAAACTTGGGCAAACCACTTCATTCTCTGGACCTCACATTCATCATCTTTTAAGTTGGGACCACCCTACACTGTCAGCCCATAAAGTCTGTTTGAAGCTCAATTGCCATCTAATATTTCTAAACTGCCTAATAGTATATAGTAAGTATTTGGGGTACTTAGCTCTTTAACTTTACAACAAGCATGTGAAGTAAATGTAGTTTTGCTATTACAAATAAAAGTGGCATTGCCAGAGATGGTTGTGAAAACACATCTTCTAGGGAAGGGATTTTTTTTTTAATGTAACTGAAAATAAGGCCTAGCCTGAGTAATTGCTTTAATCACTTTAATCATCAAGTCTTGTGCAAAGAGTCAGAATTTCCAGAATGTCTCACAAATATCTTAAACTTAACTCATTCTAAATAAACTTTTAAAAATTTCTCCTAAATACACTTCTCACCCAAATTTTTTACATCACAGTAAATAATACCACCATCTGCCCAGTTGCTCCAGAAAGAAACACTTCCCTCCTTCTCCTCCTGCCCATCCCACACTCATTTCACTACCAAATTCAATTAATTTCACTTCCAAAATATGTCTTCAACCTGCCTCTTCTTCATTCCCACCGACACTATTACCATCTGGACTGCAGCAAAACCTCTGAATTGTCGTCCCTACTTCCTCTCCAGACTGTCTCTTACATTCTACATAGTGAAATCAAAGTGACCCTCTATATAAAGACTGGCTTTTGTAGCCCTGTTTAAAAATCTTTCCTGTTTTCTAATTCACTCTGAATAAAATCTAAATTTTTAAATGTGACTTTGAAAGTCCCTGAAATAATCTAGCCATTTCCAGCAGCCCAGCCTCATCTCAGACTTCTCTTCCATCACTTGCTTGGCACCAGCCACACTCATCTTCATTCCTTGGATATGCCAAGTCCTTTGCCCCCTAGAGCCCTTGCATATGCTGTGGCTCTGCCTGAAACATTCTTCATCTCATATTCATCTTCACCTCATTTTTCATCTGGTTTCGGCTCACTTCTTCAGGACACTACCTACTAAAGCAGATTCTGCATATTACTCTAATAGTACCTGCATACTGATTAACACACTTGTTTCTTGCTACTTTCTTACACCACAATGTGATGTCTATGAGAACAAAAATTGTAACTGTTTTTTCACCATTATATCTGTAGTACTACCATAGTGCCTGGCACATGGTAGATATTTAATAAATATTACTTAAATGATTCAATAAGTAAAGTAACCATTAACAACTTGGCCATATTAATAGCTGTGGGTTTCATGAATATATACCATCGTGTTTGTTGATTTTTTTCACACATAAAATAATTATATGAGTGTGACAATACATTTTCATTTCAATCAGTTAGAAGGTATTACTCAAATATTTTTTTATTTCCAAACAAACCATGACCATTTTAAGTTTACAGAAGAATAACAACGAGGCATTTCGTGAAGGCTTTGTGGGTGAGCCATCAACCTAAATGTCCTTGACTTTCTACCATGTGTTACTTGTAAATAATCCAATCAAGATTGGGGAAATCATTCCCGATGGGATCCTTTAAAATGTTGGATGCTGTAATGGCCTGGTTATATTGCATCATCTACTAAATTGATTTTGATTTTTTTAAATGAGTCAGTACTGTTTCTAAGTTAACTCACTACTTAAATCCAAATGCACACACACACACACACACACACACACACACACACACACACACAGAGGGAGGGGATTTACATTTGCATTCATAGCCTTATTTTTTTAATAGAATTTTCTTTACTCTTTACAATTGTATCTCCAGCATTAAAATTTCACAAAGCACATTGTGGGCAGAGGTCATGCTTAGCAGTGGCATTCCAAGAGTTGGGAAATAAGGGGCTGACATAGATGAGTTATAGAGGGAATTTCTGAAGCACCCATTTTATGACATTTCTTAGTGCTCCTCTGGCTAAGTGTCTGTTGCTGCCCAAATCAAGACTTTCATTATTTGATGCCCTGTAAACTTTTTACTCTGGTAACATAGACAGCAGAGAGCTACCTAGCCAAGTTAGTTTGGTATTTCATTAACATTTTAGCTTTGGTATCACTTTGCTTTCAATATGATGGAGAATGTTTTGAAATAACAAATTTAAGTAAGGCTCATGCAAACTTAATTTGGGAGGCTACAGATATTCTTCAGCTAACTTTCATTAGATTGAGCTGTGGTCATTCAAAGGAGAAGGAACAGTTAGAGCAGGATATATTCTCCAATAGAAAGTAATATAAAATGCACTATTGTGGCAATTCAGTGGTTGCTTTGGTTTATATAATTTAATTAAAAGGCAACAAACCTTTAGTACTCATCCTTTCATATTAACACCATTGTGCTTGAAAGCTGCTCATACCAAATCACATCATCTTAATATTATTACCAAGTTACCACGAAAGAAAAGTGTGGCCTAAAGTAAGCTAAAGCCATAGAATGTAACAGCCTTTGGCCATCACTTAGTCTAAGAGTTTTTAAAGACTTCAACAGAGAAACTCTTTCTTCAAATATTGTTTTAAAAGGAAACCCTAAATGTTAAACACATGATAATGATAATGACAATGATAGCCAACATCTAAATGGTGTTAGCTATATGCCAAGCATTGTTCTAGCTCTTATACATATATTATTAACTCGTTTAATCTTCACAAAAACTCTAATATCTGCATTCTTATTTTATAGATAAGGAAAAATCACAAGAGGGTTAATAAAATGCTGCTAAGTGGTAAATCCAGTATTCAAAGTTTGGCGGACTGGCAGGCTGCTCCAGAGTCCGTTAATCACCATTGCCTTTCCAGGATAAAAGACAGCTGTTCAAATTAGGAGGGGAAGAACAGAGTTCCTACTTTAATGGATCCTAGAGGGACTTCCCCGAAGTACTCCTTTACCTGTGACCCTTTACCCAGGAATTTACTGGATGGCTGTGATAGTAACATGACTAACACCAAACATTAAAGATCAAATATATTAATACTCACCCCATCTGGGAGTCCCAGAAGAGTAGGGGCTTCACCAGTCAGAGATTGGGAGTGACAAGGAAATTAGAGAAGAGAAGTATTATGGAAGGGAAGTATTTGTATGCTAATTAGAAAGGGACTACATTTCTAACAAGTCATCAATTGATTGAATTTGAGCCCTCCCTAGCTTTTGAAAGTGCCACAAAAAAGGAAATTTGTATTACAAAAAGAAAATTTTCATTGCAAAATTAATTGCATCATTTCATAAAGTCCACATATCAACCTAACACCCATAAGGTATCTGAGGTGCTAGCTAAGGAGGTAGGGAACTAAGAGGTGTAGAGGGAACGTGATTGAGCATCCCTGAGAGAAAGGAATTTAACATCAAGCAACAACACAAAACTGATGAGTTCTTCTCTTTATAGCCACCACTGCTCCTACCTCACTCCGCAACTCCCCCCACACCCCCACTCCCCCAACCCTGCCTGTTCCACTTTTTTTTCCCCCTTCAAAGAAATAGTAGGCTCTTTTACAAATGAATGAGATCCTGGAATCCAGGGATGTTCCAGGTTTTCATTTAAGTTAAACTTAAACCCAGGGATATTACTCCCAAATGTGGGCTTATTTTGTTGTTGTGACTGTTATTAACATGAAAATGTCTTCTGAAAAAAATTCTTTGAAAGCACATGGAAAGGTTCACACAGTTGGTAGATAATAATAAGTTTTTTTAAAAAACCATACCAGTGATTTTCATTTGTTTAAATCACGGTTCTGTTCATATCTATTGATGTAAATGGAAATATTTAGATTACTTCTGATAAACCTGAAATAAAACTTTACTTACAAAAGTGAAGCCAATATTGGAGAACTATAGCAATTATCCTTCTTACTACTAATGAATGGATCTCAATTGCACTATTACTGGCTTTTTGGAAAATAAAGCAAAATTAATTTTTAAAATGTGTCAAATTAGCAAAAGCATTTTCAGACAAAAATCAATCTAGTCTGACTGAAAGAGATATTTGCTTATTGCAAAAATCATTTTTAAAAAGAGAGAGTCCTTGATTTTTTCACTGTCTGAAAAGCAAAAAACTGATGGCCTAACTTTACCATTTCTCTCTTTAGAATACCAGGGTGACACCAAAGTCTCAGTGTAATTTTGTGAGTTAGAAATATTGTATTTATGATATTCATCTCAGACATGCCAGTTATTTTCTTATATGTATTTTTGTTTTAATTTTCATCCATAATTATTAATGAGCTTGGGTATCTTTTATTAAGTTGTATAGCATGTGGAGCATTTGTATATTCCTATTTTGTGAAGCTACACATATTTTTACATTTTTATTTTAAAATAATTTTTGATGTACAGAAAACTTGTGAAATAGTATAGAAAGTCCCCATATATCCCTCATATCTTAATTTAACATCAAAAATGCATACTTATCCCACTAGGTGCTATTTGCACAGATGCTACAGATACTTCAGTCACCAGGGGACATCAGATGTATTCTGACTGGAATAAGGTAGGACTATACTTATTTGACAGCCATGACCCCATGCAAATGGTTCCCCCTGTTAATTTGTAGATAATTTGGCGACCTGTATGGTTGCAGTAAAAGGCATTCAACTGAAATTACAGCAGGGGCTTAGGTAGTAGATGGATACAGACCAGCTATAAATAGCTTCTGATCCCAGCAATTAGTCTCATGTATGGGAATCAGTTCTTGAAATTCAAATTATATTACATGGACTTAAGTTAACCCTTTCCAAAATGATTATTCTTATGCTTTACTATGGTATCTAAAATAGCCTCATTATTCTTTTAAAAATAGAAGGACATCTTATATTTTATAATGAACACTTACTCTGTGCTAAGTGGTTTTTACATACAATATCTTGTTTAATTCATGGTTAGGAATTGAAGAGCCAGGATTTCATCCCACACAGTCTATGTCCAGAGCCCATACTCAGCACTACTACACGACAGTGCCTCTCAGTAACTTCTTCAATTAATTCATCTTTTCACAGATATTCTGATTTTAAGTTGAGAAACCACACTGCTTCATCTAAAGAAATTATATACTTAGGTAGGATTTTAATAGGGCAATAAATATTTTGATATTTTTATAATTTGAATGGATTGTTCTTTCATGCCGTTCAAAATAAATTGGAGAAGTCTATCTACCACCTCTGTCCTGGTTCACTCATTTCCTATTGTTGCCACTATCCATTGCTTATTTATCTTTGTAGTGTTTCTTTAAGCAACTACAAGAAAATAAGAATATATATTCTGATTTGACCTCTTTCTCACAAAAAAAGATGAAATGCTATAAACACTGCACAGATCCTTGCCTTTTTCACATAACCAGGTATGTTGGAGGCCTGTCGGTATCATTGCATAGAGTGCCTCCCCACTTTTTTTAACAATTGCTTTGTATATGTACCATAATTTACATGATTATCCTTTTGAAGGCATGAATTGGTTCCATCTTTTGTTAGTATTACAAATAAAATGGCAATAGGTGATCTTGTACTTAAATTTATGAGAGAAATATCGGCTATTTTCGATGACCCTTCCATGTTTTGCAATATAAATCAACTGTAGAAAGTACTTAAAATAGGCAACATATGCAAGCTCTAAGGGTACCCTACTACCCCCCACTTGCAATTACCACAGAAGCCATTCCCTCTGATCCTTGTTTTCAGGGAAGAGAGTCATCTAATAGGTTCACGAATTCTAAAATGCGAACTAGGTGTTTGCTTAATGTAGGGAAATAGCACTGTCTTTTTTCAAAGGGATGATTATGAAAAAGTAATTTCAGGAAACTCGATGAAAGGTGGGAAAACAATTTGGGGTAAGATGTGGGGCTTTCCTGCTATCTTTCTAATCACCTGGGCAAAAGCACACTCCAACTAATGATAGGATATTTTTTCAGTCTTTGATGGTCTAAGGTTTGTTACGTTGTAGGAACTCATTGATTTCAGTTCTGTTTTTGAAATCACTTCAGCATAAATGTGCCCTGGGTTTTGTCTTCAAGAGGTCACAAGCATTTACAAACTGGGCTCTTAGTGGTTTCTCTGTTCCAATTTTATTATTAAGAGTCCATTCCTGAAACTGATAAGGGTGTGTGGGGGGGGGAGGGGTTCAGTTTGGAATGAGATTTTTGGACATGGGAGGGAATAAAAGAAGGAGAAACAAAATACTTTAAAGAGTTTTTTAAACAAAATCTAGTAACATTATTCTCCCCCAGGCTGTTTGGGTGCTACTAGGGACTTCCCTGAACAGCTAGATATCACAAGCTCAGGCTGGTGATCAAAGAGGAAGAAGAACACAGTAATGAAAAGCATGGTTCCAGGCACCCACTGCCTGGATTTGAATTCCAGCTCCACCACTACCTATCTGACCTTGAACAAAGCATTCCTGTTCCCTATTTTCTGGCATTTAAAAAATAATCTTACTAACTACATAATGGGGTTGCTGTGTAGGGGAAATGATATGATATATGGAAAGCACTAAGTAAAGATTATGAGTTCAATAAATGTTAACCATTATATTTTATTACATCTTCACTAGACTGTGAAGTCCTTGAAGGAAGGCAGAAACTATAAATTTATCTCTGTATTCCTACTCTCTAGCCAAGTACTGAGCACATAATAAGTGATCAATTAATGTTGACAAAATGTATAAATGAATAAAGAAATGAGTGAACTAAAGGACATCAAATCTTCCCTCAGGTAAGTGGAAGTCCTGTTGGTATACCATTTGTCACCCTGATGCGCTAGAAAAAAGGAGATGATATTTAGGTAGAGCCATCTTAGAAAGCATTCTTTTGCTCCTATTTGGTCAAAAACATGATACCTGATGGCCAGACAATATATGAAGTCATGACTTCATGTAAGCCTTTCTTTTTAGAACAAGTTTTTGATTCATAGACATAAATACAGACATAGGTATTCATACATATGTATATACAATTTGTTTTCTACTTTTGTAATACTTTATATATAAACGTATTTTGCAAAATTATGAAAAAATGCCTGTGTCAGATTCTGTGTCAAGTCATGATTTTCATTTCAGAAAATACAATCATTATAGGGATCATACTTAATTATTACCCTGTCAACTTCTTCTCTTTCTTCCATAGAACCCTGATTAGGTAGTTTAACAATCCTATTGTATATGTGTCTGTTAACATAAGCCACTTCAAATTAACTTTAGTAGCAGGTAGATGCAATTGTTAGATAATAGCTTAATAGCTAGAAAGACATAAGATAGGGAGAAATGATAAAATGATGATGGTGATGACAATGATGATGATGACGATGATGAAGATAGATAGATAGATGATAGATAGATAGATACAATAGATAGATATGATAGACAAATAGTTTGGCAATTCGTACAACTCCCAAAATAGATGGTAAAACAATTAGCATTAAAAAGGTAAGCAACTGGTATTTGTACTTCATTCACCCTTGTACAGAGCTAAATTTAAAAAGTCAAGTGTGCTCATTGTCCCCAGAAATAGAGCACCAGAAACAACCTTAATCTTTTAAAAGCAAATTCCTGCTTGACATTTCCACCTGGATGATTCACAGACATCAAAAATTTAACATCCTCTATATAAATCTCTTGATTGTTCTCTATCTCATCTTGGTCTTCTCCATCTAAGTAAATGGCATAGCAATCCTCCTCCAAGCTAGAAACCTAAGAGTTATCTTTAATTCTATCCTGCCTCCCACCTCTACATTCAATCAATTATTAAGATCTGCTATTTTACCATCAAAATACATCTTGAGTCATCTATTTCTCTCCATCTCCATTGACACTACTATTTTTCTCTGTCACAAATAGAGTCCCTACCAGTCTCCCTGTTTCCAGTCTTATTTTCCCCTCAATCCACTCTACATATAGAAACAAAATTTATCTTCTTAAAATGCAAATAAATTAATGCTACTTTCTCAACTTAAATCTTTCAATGCTTCACCTTCTCACTTAAAGTAAAAGTCAAGCTCTTTAATAAGGCTTAAAATTATCTGCAGCATGTGACCCCTGCCCACTTTCTAACCTCATTTTTTGCCCTTTTCCCCTTGATCACTCTATCCCAGTTACTTTTATGACACTCACTCTAGTATTTACCCATGTGTTTAAAAATAAACATGCTTATACTGCTATTCATTGATGATTGACTTTTAGACTATCAACTTCCTTTATAACTCAGCTTTCTTAAACTCCTTTTACTTTTTGTAACGTACCAGACCCTTTCCTGCCAAAGAATTTTTACATATTTTGATTATTCTGTCAGAAAATCTCTTTCTACTACCACGACACACGAGGCAGCTCCTCAATTTTGAGGTCTAAGTTTAAATGTTATCTTCTAAAAGAGATCTTTTTAAAAAATCCAGTCTAAAAGAAGTGCAATTATTTTTCATTTTATCTCAATTCCTTGTTTGTCTCATTCACTGCACTGGACACAATTTACAATTATTTTATTTTTATTGTCATCTTTTCTTTTTCTCTCTCCCCAACTTGAATGTATGCTTAATGAAGAAGAGACTGTGCCATTCTCATTTTTCATCACATCTCCATCATATTTGGCACTGACTGCCACGCATTGCAAATGTCAAATAAATATTTTTCAACAAGTAAATAATTAAAAGGAACGCACCAAAATTTGAAAAGTTTGATTTTGATATCTCCCATTGCAAATGAAAAACAAAAAAATCCACTTTAAAAGATCTGTATAGTCTTTGCATTTATGAGAAGACCACAGGTTATAAATATTTCATAACAGTCATCCTAAATCTGATTGAGTCTATATGTGTTTGAGGGTATTTAATAATGTTCATGAAAAGAACACAAAATATTTTCCTGAATCTCATTAAATACAATTGGATACAGTGGCTAAACAAAAGTCAAGCAGAAATAATTCAAATTATCCAAAAGAAAATTTTATTTTATATATAACAGCAATTCTTCAAAACCTCAAAAACTATATTCACTTAACAGTACATTTTTGGAGATGGAAGCACACACCAAATAATAAATAAATAAATTTCTCAAGAAATAGGGAAGTAGGTTTGAATTTAGTTATAAGCAACCATATTTTTTCAACACAATTACATGGGAGAAAAAAAACTACTTTTCCTTGGAGAAAGTAGGCTTCCTTTGTGCCAGAATGTAAATTTATGATGGGTCTTTATGTCAATAAAAAAAATTACAATAGCATCAGCCACACGATCAAGAAGCAGTTGTTAACATGACCAATTGAACAGTAGGATGTTCTATAAGTGAAATTTCTGGCTAATGGTCCATTACTTGCCACAGCAACTTTTTAAAAGTGCTCGTTTTCTGAAGAAACAGCATGCATTCTTGACATCTTATTGCTTTCCATTCATGGGTCAGATTCTGATGACGGGGCAACACCTCCATGCAGCACTTTTAAGTAAGAATCCCCCACTGATTTCAAAGTCACCTTCACACAAAGAAAAGTTCCATGCATTATAATGGAAAAAGCCATGGAAAGGGCCAAAATATAAATCTATATCTATTTTCTATCTCTCTATTAGAAAGGCTAAAAAATCACAGCATTCACTTTTTTTGTATTTTTTTTTCCTTTGTTTTTTAAACTTTTTAACTCCTCACTGCCAAAGGATGCAGGGTGCTATGATAAGCTTTTTTTTTTCAGTTTTTAGTTTTACTTTGAATTAAATATGACTTCATTTCTCCATTTGCTTTATCATCAATAACACTGATTTAGTGCTAAGTTCCCTATCAGTGACATAAAAATACTCTCAGCAGCTTCAAATGGTCATAGTCCCTTTTCTCCCTCCCTTCCTTCCTTCTATTCTTTTTTCCTTCCTGAATGTCATTCTTTTGAGAGTTCTCTGTCATCCTGCTGTATTCTGAACCATAGTTGTCTGAGCCTGCTATGAGGTGCTCATCCTGTAGTAGATTTCTTTCATACCATCTTGTGAATTCCCTTCTTCTGTCTCTTCTTTTGAATCCAGGTTCCTGAATCCCCCATGATTTTCTAACTTCTAATTCCTTTTGTCAACTAATTTTGGTGGAGCACATTATCCAGAATTTCCTGACAAGGGATACATGAGAAATACATTGTTTAGACATCAAATATCTGAAAATGTCCCCATGCTATGCACATATTTACGGTTAATGTGAGTGTAGACTTTTAGGTTGGAAATCAGTACAAAAACAAAATGTTGTTTAAACTTTATTTTCTAACTCTTTTATAAATATCTATACCATGTTTTGGTTAACACTCAAGAGCTATCTTTCTTATAATCTCTTGTTCTATATTTATAGAATCCATTTCTTGTTTCATGAATGCAGTATAATAATTACTGCTTCTCTAATGAAGTCACAAACTTCCAAAGAGAGGAACCACATGGTATCCACTTTTTGTTTCTCCTAATAGCAACTGATAATTATTGAGAAGTTAATTTGTACCAAGAACTTCTGTAGATACCACATGCATTAATTTCTTACATCCTTACAACAATCCTATGAGGTATTTTATTGTATTCATTTGACATGTGAAGAAATTGAGAAAGAGGAAGTTTCAGTAGCATGTTCCTGGTCATGCAAATAGTTAAGTGTTCAAATCTAGAGCACATAAGACAAAAGCCTATAATTTTACCCTTGTGATCACTATGCTATACCACCACTCAATAGCCTTTTCAAAACATTTTATGAGAATGCTAAGGCTTGGTTTTGGGGTTTTTTTTTTCCTTCTGTTCCCTCTGTTACTTCATTTCTTCTTAGTTCCTTGTCTCTGTTTTGACTTCTGTATTTCATGTTGGAGCTTTTCCTCAAATGCCAATCCTTGATTATTCATTCCTGCTTAAAACTGGAGCACAAAAATGTTGACTGAGAGTTCTATGTGCTTGACAAGGGCCTATGAAATGGTGTGCTTCACTGTATGCTGTTTAAATAAGGACATAGCTGTTTCATTGGGGTCTCTAAATCGTCGCTATTAATAGACCTTTGTTCTCAGGCTGGGCAATTTCTCTAAAGAAGAATCTTTCTAATTCCTGCACAAGAGTTATAAGCTGGACTGCTAGTTTTCCCAGAGTTAAATTACAAAAGGGTCTGGGGATCTCAGTGTTTAGTATGTAGATCCCCTCTTAATTCTCCTGTTTTCAGTTTTGGACCAATAATTTCAGCTGTGTCTGGTTACTACAGTTCCAGGTCCCTCTAGTTAACCTTCTTGGGAGAATAAATCTCTAGTTTTCTGCCCAGAGGTGGATGTGGGTGTGGAAGAAAGTGGTCTGGGAGGGGATCTGGCAGTTGATGTCCTTCTTAAACAGATCTGCAACATAATCCTGTTAAAATTTGTCTTATAGAGGTAGAAGGTGCTCCCGTTTTTGCCTTTTTCCTAGATTCTGAAGCACATTAGCTTTTTTTGACTTCTTAACTCTACCCCCCACCACAATCTTTGTCCTGGCCCCTTAGGCTTGGGTTTCACCTTTCTTTTTTCTGCCATGACTTACCATTCATTTATCTGCTTTCCAGCTTTCAAAAGTGTGTTAACATCTCATTTATTCTGCTGTTCCCTTTTCCCTGTGGATTTATGTCTTTTTAGCCTATTAGTGGGTTTTAGAAGGAAGCAGAGATTATTGCATGTTCACTCTACCATGTTTAACTAGAATTTGGTATTGACTTTCTTGATAGATCAAGGATAGACTGTAGACAAAATCATTTCATGCCTCGCTACCATTCTGAAATGAATTTGTCAATTGTGTGAGCTCAGCTGGTGCTAATGATGGCAAAGTTGTGAGTTAAAAATCTCTGTAAGGATCAATTATCTCTGCCTTGTTCTTGGATCACAAGTGTACCTTAACTTTCACCCCAAGGAGAGCTGAAAATTTGCTCTAAAGTCTGTAGCAGGACCAGATAAAGGGCTACATATGGCCCTTTATATGTCCATTTCATGGACTAGATAAAACTATTCACAAATACTCTTTATAAGAAATAGTTATAATACCAATTACTAAGCAGGTAGCATGTGCTTTAACAACAGCCTGAGATTCTTCTTCTCTTACCATTCTCGAGGGCTTCATTTCCTAGGAACAGTCTGAAAATACATCCAGCCCTCTAAGTATTTAACAGTTCCCTTTTCTGAGTGTTTTGGGAGCTGTGGCTGAATGCTCAGCAGATGGCAGCAAGACAGAAACTTACATAGCGTTCGTGTGCTTAGGGGCAAGACTGCCTCCTTCCTTATTGTCCTGGCATCTGAGACAAAAGGTTATGTAGAAATGATATAGAACTGAGTTGGAAGAGAAGTAGAACACATTTAAAGCTTTGACTTGACAATGGAAATATACTGAATCTGGTATACATACTGTTTCCATTTGCTTTGCCCAGAAATAGGATGCAGTCATGGAGCTAGGTTTGATGTTGCTGTAAGTGTTGACACTACACTCTTTAGCACTCTACTCTTTCTTCAGAGCTTTTTATCTACACTGATTTCACTACTTAAGTCATTTTGTTATAATTAAAAAGCAGTAATGTTTAACTCTTCTAAACTGAATATACCTCAACGGCGCTTCCTCACAAATCACCTATTGTTTAATTAAAAGAAAATAAATGTCTCATCATATCTAATTAAAATGCTTTTTGAAGACAGGTAATTTGCATTGCAATTATTTCTCTTGTAACAGTTTGACAAGAACCAGCATTAGTGTGAAGTCTTTACAAACAAAGTAGAATATATAAATGGGTTTTAAATTTGTTTTTGCATATGTCTTTAGAGTTTCGCTGATTGCCTCTGGCCTTTCTTAAAACTACTTTTAGAAAAAGTAGTGAAACCTCTTTGAAAGACTGTGGCGATTTCTGAGAGAACAAGAAATATGACATGCCATATGACCCAGCAATCCTCCTATTGGGAATATACCCAGAGGAACTCAAATCATTCTACAAAAAAGATACCTGCACACTCATGTTTGTTGCAGCTCTATTCACAGTAGCAAAAACATAGAACCAACCATGCTGCCCATCGAAGCTGGACTGGATTTTTAAAATGTGGTGCATATACTCAATGGAATATTATGCAGCCATAAAGAGAGACAAACATATGGACTTCATAGCAACTTGGATGGATTTAGAGTCGATCATATTCAGTGATATATCACAGAAACAAAGATCAGAGTACCATATGTTCTCGCTCATAAGAGGACCTTGAACGGTTATCATAATGCCGTAAGAAAGGGATTGGCAGTAGTGGGAAACTGCCAGGGGAGAGGGGTGGGATTGACTGTTGAGGGAAACTGCCAGGGGAGGGAGGGGCACACCTCATCAGCAAGGGTACCTGCATAATGAACATTTGTATACCTAACCCTGAATCGTACACCACATCTTTAAAATAAAATAAAAATAAAAGTCATTTTTAACTTTAATTTTTAGCTTGATAGTGTCCCACCTTTCAATCTTAGCTCCTGCTGCATTTGCTTGTGAGGAATTGGCCATGAATTCATTGCCTACACCGATGTCCAGGAGGGTGTTTCCTAAGTTTTCTTCTAAGATTCTTACAGTTTGAGATTTCACATTTAAGTTCTTAATCCATTTTTAGTCAGTTTTTGTATGGTAATAGGTAGGGGTCCAGTTTCGTTCTTCTGCATGTGGTTAGCCAGTTTTCCCACCACCACTTGTTAATATGGTTTCTTTTCCCCAATGTTTGTTTTTATTGGCTTTGTAGAAGATGAGTTGGTTGAAGGTCCATGGCTTTATTTCCATAGTCTCTGTCGTGTTCCATTGTTCTATGTGTCTGTTCCCATAACAGTACTATGCTATCTTGGTTACTGTATCCTTGTAATAAAATTTAAAGTTTGGAAGTGTGCTATCTCCAGTTTTGTTCCTTTTGTTCCTTTTGCTGAGGATTGCTTTAGCTATTTGAACTCTCTCTCTCTCTTTTTTTTCTTTTTGCTTTCATATGAAAGGGTCTGTGAAAAATGTTGCTGGCAATTTGATAAGAATTTCATTGAATCTGTAGATTTCCTTGGGTAGAATGAATATCATGGCAGTATTGATTCTTTCAATCCATGCACATAGGATGTTTTTCCATTTGTGTCTTCCTTGATATCCTTTTTTTATTTTTTTATTTTAAAGATGAGGTGTACAATTCAGGGTTAGGTATACAAATGTTCATTATGCAGGTGCCCTTGTTGATGAGGTGTGCCTCCATCTCGACAGTTTCCCACTACTGCCAATCCCACCCCTACCCAACCCTGGCAGCTTCCCACTGCTGCCAATCCCTTTCTTATAGAATTATAATAGCTGCTCAAGGTCCATTTATGAGTGAGAACATGTGATACTCGATTTTTGTTTCTGTAATAGATCACTTAATATTATAGCCTCTATATCCATCGAAGATGCTGCGAAGTGCATAATTTTGTCCTTCTTTATGACTGCATAATAATCCATTGTATATATGTACCACATTTTAAAAATCCAGTCCTTTTTCAATGAGCAGCACAGTTGGGTCAATGTTTTTGCTATTGTAAATAATGCTGCAATAAACATGTATGTGCAGGTATCTTTTTCATAGAATGATTTGAGTTCCTCCGAGTATATTCCCAGAAGGATTGCGGGGTCATATGGGAAATTGATTTTTAGACCTTTTAGGGATCACCACACTGTTTTCCACAGAGGCTGTACTAGTTTACACTCCAACAGTATAGAAGTGTTCCCTTTTCCCTGCATCCTCTCCAGCATTTGTTGTTTTTGAGTTACTGATAACAACCATCTTGACTGGAGTTAGGTGGTATCTCAGTGTGGTTTTAATTTGCATTTCTTTGATGACTAGTGAGGCTGAGCATTTTTTCATGTATCTGTTGGGTGCTTGTATATCTTCTTTTGAGAAGTGTCTATTCATACCTTTTGCCTACTGTGCAATGGAGCTGTTTGTTTTCTTCTTTTTGGCAAGTTTGAGTTCCTTGTAGATACTAGATGTTAGGCCTTTGTCAGATATACAGTTGGCAAATATTTTTTCCAGTCTGTGGGCTATTTCCCTGCTCTCTCAATGGTTTTTTTTTTTCTTTTTTGGCTTTGCAGAAGCTTGTCAGTTTGATGAGGTCCCACTTTTCTATCTTATCTCTTATGGCATGGGCACTTGGGATTTTGATCAGGAATTGGTTGCCATTTTCAATTTCCATAAGGGTGTGTCCTGTATTTTCTAAGGTTATTATTGTTTGTGGTTTTATGTTTACTTCTTTGATCCATTTAGAGTTGACTTTTGTGTATGGTGATAGGTAGGGGTCTTGTTTTAACCTTCTAAATGTGGTCAGCCAGTTTTTCTAGCACCATTTACTTAATAGGTTCCCTTAACCTCAGTGGTTGATAGTAGAGTCTTTGTCAAAGATGAGTTGGTTGAGAAATTGAGGTTTTGCTTCTTGAATCTCTATCCTGTTCCATTGATCTATATGCCTGTTCTT
>CAUYQG010253269.1:0-11432 GCA_963574415.1 Tarsius wallacei
AATCAGCCGGGCGTGGTAGCGCGCGCCTGTAGTTCCAGCTATTTGGAAGGCTGAGGCGGAAGGATCGCCGGAGCCCAGCAGGTCGAGGCTGCGGTGGCCGGGAGCGGCCACTGCACTCCAGTCTGAGCGACAGAGTGAGACTCCAACTCAAAAAAAAAATAGAACACATAAATGTTCATTCAATAGAAAAATACATATTTATTGAACATCTATATATAAGACAGTTCCTGTGGGATAGAATTTAGAGACTACTGGGGGAGATTAAATAAGCAAAGCACTTTAAAAAGCAATGAAATCACACACTAATAATTACAATGTGATAAATAGTACAAAAGAGAAAAAAATTGCATTGAGATTGAGAATATTTAACAGAGAGACCAGCTGTGATACTGTCTTGGTGGCACAGTGGATAGGAAAGCTCTACATTTTTTAAGATCACTTTAGTTCCTAAATGATCTTCAGGATGGCCATGAAGTCTGGAAAGAGAACTTTTTATTCTATATTGCAATGCAATATTAATAAACCATTAGGGCTGGGTGCAGTGGCTCATGCCTATAATCCCAGTACTTTGGGAGACCAAGGTGAGAGGATTGCCTGAGCCCACGGGTTCGAGAACAACCTGGGCAACTTGGCAAGACCTCATCTCCACAATAAATAAAAAAATTAGCCAGGCATGGTGGCCCACACCTGTAGTCCCAGCTACTTGGAAGACTGAGGTGGAAGGATCACCTGAACCCAGCAGGTTGAGGCTGTGGTGGCCATGAGCGTGTCACTGTACTCCAGCCTGGGTGACAGAATGAGACTCTGACTCAAAAAATAAAAAGATAAATAAAAATAAACCATTTATTATATATTTGCTTATTTTCAGAAACTGAAAACCCAAAGCACAATGAAGTCAAATGTTGAATTTTTATCTCTTGTAATAATCTTTTGTGCATGAAAAGTGATTTGAATTTCTTGAAGACTGAAATATTCTTTTAAATTTTAGACTGAGACTCTGAAAACTATTTTACCTTTTCTTTAGGAAATGCCATAGTGTAGTTAAATGGGGACATTATACAGGCCCAAGGCCTATTTTGGAGGCTGCTATTTTTTGGCTGACCTTTCTGGTTTAACCTAGCATGCAAATTTTGAGACACCAGATCAATTCCTGAGGTTCCTGGGGTTAGTGGCTGTTAACAGTTCTTGGTACTTCTAGGACTTCATAACTGGACACATTACTCACCTGTTATTTCCCAGGAGGTGAAGTAATTGTAAATGCTAGAAACCATTAGGAGATCATATTTTTGTGGATGCTCTGTGCCTAGCAGATTACATTTTTAGAACCATGCTATTAATCCCTAAAGAGGCAGTCATCTTCTAACTGAAGTTCTGCTCTCTGAATTACAGGAAATGAAGACATGGTTTCCAAAAAACTAGCTTTTTGTAATGGAATATATTATATGAAACTTGTATTTAAGAGATGCCATTTATCCCCTAGTTTTCCATCAAAAGCACTGATAATTTTCTCATTAATTTAGGTGAGCACCCTTCTCTTCTTGCCCAAGCTACTAAGAAGAGGTAATGTACGTAATGGTGTGGCAGAGGTTTTGAAAACCACACAAGTGTTTTTCAAGCCTGAGGTAGACTGATTAGTGAATAGTGAAATCAATGTAGTGAGTAGTGACTAGTATTTATTTATTTATTGACAGAATAGAATAACAGAATAGAACATATGATTGCATGACATGTTTCATAAAATTTTATTTCAATTTTATGTGCATATACACATGTTTATGTATATACTGAATCATGATACAAAGGATTTTTTCTTCTGTAGGTCATTTTAAAAAACATTTGAAGAAATTCTACAGCTACCTGACCTGGCCCATTGTTTTTGTATCCATATATATGTGTTTATCTAACAGATGCCGACACCACATAAACATAGCATCCTCTGACAGTTTTTCTCTAATTCCTGGTACTTGTGTAACTTTATGATAGAATATAAATGGCCTCAACTTGCTAATTTTCTTAGCTTGAACAAAATGCATTCTTGAGTGGACTATCCCTACCTTCTGCTATTCCCTCTGAATCTCCTTCCGTCTTTTAAAATAACACCTTACTTCAGATCATTGAGGCACAATTCTCATACTCTATATGGGCTTTTTTTGGCACCAGTTTTGGGGGATGCACTTCACCTTCCTGTTATACATGGAGTTCAACCCCTCTGCCTTAAGTCTGTAATGCACAGCCTTAAAGGGCATTTTATAACATTACTTCAGTTTCTGTCCTACAAATTTGTGTAACCTATATATTTTCCCGGGGCTAAACAGACAGATAAGAACATTTTCTTTTTGCTTTTTGGACTAGTTTGTTTTCAGCTAACTAAGCTCCTGCAAACGGCTTAGAATTTCAAATAGAAAGTATATTTTCAGAAGTGTTTGCTGAGATTGTGATTTCAGCCACATTGACTTCTGCATTTTCTAATGATTAATCAGTGTCAAACTCTTAGGATTTGATTGGGACTATTATTTCTTTATTTGGAATTAAAAATTTTTTAAGGTTTAAACTGAAGAACACAGCTACAATTTATTTATCTAGAGCTTTCCAAGTAACTTTGAATGGATCTAAATTTTGTTATAGCTGCCTATTATTTAGGGGGCAAAATATTGCTGTTTTTATTATAAAAATTTAAAATTTTGAACCCAAAAAATGATTATGTAAGTTTAAGAAATCAAACTTGATTTCACAAACCACTGATGAAAATCAATCTTCCTTCTTTGGGCTGGTGTCTTGTTGCTGTCTTGTAACAGGGTAGTGAACAGAAAGAACCTAGTATTCTTAGTGCCACTGCTGTCATTACTAATGTGTATTTACTTAGGATATCAAAAACAAAGGCTAGATCCAAAATATTTTTGTTGTGCATTTGAGATTCATAACTCCAGCTTCCTTTTGGTTTACAGGGTTGGCGGCAAGTTGATGTATAGTGGTGTGAGTGTAACCAAACGCCGTTAGAGAAAAATCTAACTGCACATCTTCAGCTTCTTTTGTTTTACAGAGTGGGGTGCAACTCAAGGACTTGTGGGCTGATCTGGAGTTTCTTGGTTTATGGAGGTGGTGATAGATAAGTGAATCTAAATAGCTTTTGGAGTCCAAAAGAATAGAGTTTGAGTCCAGGCCCTCCCCATCACAGTCTGGATGATTTCCTGAGGTTATTTAATCTTTCTGAGCCTCAGTGTCTTGTTCAAAGTGGGAATGGCAGTAGCAAAATCTTAGAATTTTAAATGAATGTCAAATGGGATAATACATGAAGAGTGTTTGCTATACAGAACTGTAAATGCCAGGGTATGATTATTTTTATTATTTGCTGCTTCTCCTTATTGGTCGAGGCAAGTGTTTTACCTACCCTTAGGCAAAGAAAAAAATGTACTTTATTGGTTATACTTCTATATTTCTACATAGATACAATAATATTTTTTGTCTCATGCATAAATACCATAAAGCATTATATAACTCTTTCTAGTCCCAGGGAATAACTACAAATTAAATTTTTTTTGTCAGTGGTCTGTTTACTAAAACAAAATTACTTGTCTAGGAATTTTAAAAGTTTTTGGATCTTCTGTTCATGTTTATTTTATAAGGTAAGATGAACATATTAAAGTTCTGAGTAGCGCTCTGAGTCCCTTTACATAAAATATCATATGTAAATTCCAAATTTCTAATGTTTTACAAATAAGTTTTTTTATATTATAACATTTATGGAGCAGTTGTTAATTTTTATATTAGTATAAATTAATGCACTTGCTAGAATCCTAGCTTCTCCCTAAAAGGGAGTTTGGCTCCATGGGTTTTTATTCTGGTGATGGTTTGGCATCAAGATGTAAACTCCCTAAATTATATGTATGATTATGCATAAATGTGTTTAATGTTAATTTTTCTAGAAAGACGATCTATAGCTTTCTTCACATTCTCAAAGTGTTCCGTCACCTGAAAAAAATTTAAAAATGACCTAGTCCATCTCCCCTTGTCTGTACATTTAACTTAGAGATGAGAAAAGCTGACTTGCTGAAGGTGACACAGCTACTAAGTGGTGGGTTGTCTGACTGCAAAGCCTGGGCTACTCATATTGTACTCTGCTATCTCTCATGCGACGTGTTTGTAGACCGTAGCTGAACTTTGTTTAAATATGTAATATTTACAAATTTCAAAGTACCATTCTTAGACCATTTTCAAAAGTTCCCAGTAAAATAAAGATTAATTCAAGTACATTGAATTGGTTAAATCTTGATCAATAATGGAAAAGATTGCTATTTGTATTTCAAGGACTTTCTTTAAGTTTATCATCTACATAGTATATGAATGCTACAATATCTTATATATCTGCATTAACAAATGTGTGTGAAAAAAATTTCTCAAAGAAGGAGCTGAAGGTAGGGAGTAGAATGAGAATCAGAATGGAATTTTTTATCTTTTTGATACTAAGTTTTCTTTCCCCTTACAGCTAATAAGATGCTATTGCTTTTGATATTTCGTTTTTTTCAAGCTGTAATTGTGTCTTATTCTTGTCTTTAGGCAAGCCAAAATTCCTTCCGAGTAGAATATGATACATTTGGTGAACTCAAGGTTCCAAATGATAAGTATTATGGTGCCCAGACTGTGAGATCTACAATGAACTTTAAGATTGGAGGTGTAACAGAACGCATGCCAGTAAGTGGCTTTTGTGGAAATGTTGGCTTATTTTGGATGAACTAGGCTGTATTCACGTGAGTCATTTTACTTTATAAATACATATTTCACAGAGTTAAAAAATTGTAAAGTTATTGGAGAACTGGTTTGGTGAGTAATAAGATGTTCCCTTTCACTAAAATATCAAAGATCTTTGACATGCTATTATTTTAAGCTGTGACTTTGAATATTTTGGATTTTTGTTTGCTAGAACTAAATGATTTATCTTTTCATTCTTTCTGAGTATTTGCAGATGTTTTTACTAGAATATTACAGTTTGTAAACATTTTTATTTTAATACTCAGATTCTTTTTGCCCCACTGATTGAAAACTGAAATTTTACACTTTCTATCCAGGTTTCAGTTTTCAGAAAAGTGTATGATACACAAATATATCAGAGTAGTACTCTTTATCATGTCTGACATACAATAGATCATATACAAGTATTTGTTCAATGCCATATGAATGATTTAATGATTATAAATCTTTCTATCACTTTTGTTAACTCTAAGATGCCATCAATGAGAAGATGTACTGCTAAAAATGAAAAAGGTTGCCAATTAAGGTTGTGACCTGTCATTGATTATAAGATGCATCTTGATTTCAGGCATGTTAAAGTGTGAAAAGAATTGATGAAGTACATAGCATATTCTACTGGAGCCCAACTGGAATATGAAAATAGTCAACAGGATAGGCCAGTAAGCCTAGAAGTAGCCAGGCTTCATCTGGTGAGATATGGTTTAACAGTTATCTTCTAAATATATTTTTATTTTAAATAATTTAAACTTCCATATTTTAACGCATTTCTAAGCCTTCAGGACTGACTCCTGACAGGTTTATAGAACTCTACAACAAGCAGCTGTATCTTTGAAGAGAATCTCTGTCATTGCCGCTTACAGCGTGCTTGGTGGCGAGGTAAACATAGTGTGTGACTACAGTGGTAGGGTGACAAAGGGTAGTACTAATTTTATAATACTGTCATGTAATTCAACTCCTGAGATTAAGAAGCTCAGCCCTAGCCAATACTGGTGGGTGTGAGCATGGCTCATGTTTTGATAGTTCCTGCTTCACCTAGCATGTGGTTCTGGGGTGGCGTAGCTGCTGCAACTGCTCCAAGAGACAAGGCAGGCATTTGAATTGCATGTCAGTGAAAGAGAGACAACTGGGGTATTAGTTGTGTCACATTTGACTTCATCTGGATTAATTTCCTGAACTTTATTAAATATAAAACAGACTATATGTACTCCGAACTGATTAGTATAATTAAACCCAACTCTTTTTTACCTGAGGTCCAAAGGAAAGCAAAACCAAAAAATGTCATAAATTTCTCATGTGAATAAATTAAGAATAATGTGACCTGTCTTTTCTCTCTAGTGATACCTTCTGCCATTTTATTTTAATGATGTTCAATGAAACTCTTTCTACTATGACCTTTTTTTTTTTTTGGTGGGGGGAGCCCATAAAAACACTGGGGGTGATTTTGGTAGTGGTTCAGCCCACTAATGTAATGTTTGTTCCTGTAGAAATTTAAATTCTCATTTGTTTTCAGTTTAAGGTTTTTATGTTTCTAATCCTGTGTTCCATCTGTCTACATTTAGTTTGGGTAAAACATTTATAATGTTTTAATTTTAGTTACTTACAAGTCAAAATTAAAATTTTCTATTTTTCCTTTTCAGTTTTTCTCTTAGCTAATACTCACTTTGGACTATGTTTCTGTGTTTAATGTGTCTTATTATTATTATTTTTTTTACTTTGATTCTTCTTCTTCAAGGGTAATGACTTCTCTTTTGTAAATTCATCATTCTCTCTCCTACCTCCGTTTTTCCCCTCTGCTCTTTCTCCATTCAAACCTGGAATGTGATGTGTTCCACAATCTATATTAGTATTATTATGACAAGAACTCATAATACACTTGTCTTATAAAATATAGGTTATAAAATATAGGTTTAATTGAAATCTCATATATTATTCAATTTATCCTTTTAAAGTTTGGTGAAGCAATTTGAGATAGACAAGGAAAAAAATGTGCGAACTAGCAGAGTTTGAAAATATGAGTATATATCAGAATCTATTAGCTTTACCTCTGGAGAACCCAGGGTTTAAAATAAAAATAAAAAAAAACTTCTCACTTAATGAATATCAAGGCTTTACTAACTAGCTAGAAGTATTTTTTTTTTTTTTTTGGCTTTGGAATGAAATGATAACCCAGTCAGTAATTGGTAATCTCATACTGATTGGCAGTTTAAAATATCACTGATTTTTTTTTTAAGAGAAGGAAAATTATAATGCACTATGCATCCCAGTGAGGAAAAAAAATGACTCTTGCTATTGAAATGATTGAATACCATTTGTTTTTATACATAATGTACGAAATAAGCATATACTCTATTGTGTGTGTGTGTGTGTGTGTGTGTAAATAGGATGAATAGTGCATTGTATGAGTGGGACCCAAAAAATAGAATTTATTCATAAAAAATTGTTTATTCTTACATGTTTAAATTTCATTCACCTTCAGAGTACTCTCTTATGCAGTACTGCTATCGAGATGCTTTTTCTACTGCTCAAAATAGTTTTTGAACTTGTCAGTTTTCATGCCTTTTAGCGCGTCTGTCATTTTTTTGTTTCACCTCTTCCAATCAGCAAAACCATTTTCCTTTGAGCATGTTTTCATCCGGGAAACAAAAAAAAGTCACATAGGGTGAGATCGGGTGAGTAGGAGATGGGACACAGGGGTCATGCTTTATTTGGTCAAAATATACTGAACACTCAGTGTGGTGTTGGCACGCGTGCTAAAAAATAGCCCATGATGAAACGGGCAACATTGAAAGAATCTCAAAAAAAAAAAAAAAACTCACTGAAGCCAAAGGCAGCCTCTCCCAACAACGCTAGTTGGTACACTGATGCTGATGGGTTCCTAGAACACTTACCTAGTGGGAGAAGCCTATACTACAAGGATCCCACCCTCCAAAAAATAATTCCAGTTTTTTTTGGAATTATTCTTCTCTATGTGAGTGAATATGTGTGTATGTATATGCAGAGTCAATATATTTGCCTTTGGTTCCCTAAACAAATATATGATAATAGTGATTCTTGGTTCATTATTTACCGATCTATAATCTTTTTCCATATCCTAAGCATTTTAGGGTTATAATGTTACTTAGGTTAATGTCTTATGTATAGTTTTTATATTTGCCTAAAATAAATTTCATGCGTAACTAAAATATCAAATTTGAGATAATTTTCTCATTAATTTTAGATTCCAGTTATTAAAGCTTTTGGCATCTTGAAGCGAGCAGCTGCTGAAGTAAACCAGGATTATGGTCTTGATCCAAAAATTGCTAATGCAATAATGAAGGCAGCAGATGAGGTAGGAGGTGATAAGTGTGTTTACTTAATAGCATCAGACCCATGTCATCCACTGAATAATGATATACTCTGGCAGGAGGAGAGGGTCACTGTAAATGATTTTCAAGGCAGCGTGGTAGCATTATTGTTTGGTGAGGATATTAATATGGTGTTTAAAATATATTTTGACATACTTTTTGGATGATTTTATGCCTTTTATTTTTAAGCCTCTTGGCTTCCTTTATTAATTTATATAGTATTAAACAATTTTTTTTGAAAAGATACTTTTTTTTTTGAGTTGGATTCTCACTTTGTCACCTGTTGCCCAAGCTGGAGTACAGTCACATGATCTCAGCTACCCCAGCCATGACCTTCTGGGCTCAGGTGATTCTTCCACCTCAGCCTTCCAAGTAGCTAGAACTACGGGCATGAACCACCAGCCTGGCTAATTTTTTGATGTATTGTAGAGACGAGGTCTTGCCAATTTGCCCAGGCTGGTCTTGAACTCCTGGGCTCAGGCAATCCTCTCACTTCCACCTCCCAAAATGTTGAGATTATAGGCATGAGCCACTGCACCCAGCCTGAAAAGATACTTTTTGAACTTGATTTTTTTAAATTTTATGTATAAGCGATTCTTTTTAAAATTAGTTGATCATCTGATAGTGTATAACAAGAATGTAATTTTACTATCTCCTAATAATATTGTCTTAAGGAAGCAGAGATAACAGTTTAAAAACTATATATGTAGTGGTGTTCATTACAGTAGTATGATTTGTAATAAAAACAAGTTAGACAGTATCTAATAGCTGCTTATGTAAATTACAGTTATAGTGTAAGTTATAGAAAATTAGGTTGTGAAGATTGACATAAAAGAAAACCTAGCCCATGAGAAATAGGAAAGCTTGCAAAAATATATGTATTTTATGATGTGTATTTTCACTCATATATGTGTATGCATGTGCATACACACACCTGCACACATTGCATGGAATCGTTACTGGAAGGAGGTGCCAGCATGCTAATAGTCGTAAGTTCTGAGGAGTAGAATTGTAGTGACTATTATACTCTTCTCAGTTCTCAAACTTTTCTACATTGATTACCTTTTGTTTTTCTATAACTAGAAAATAGTTTTCTTTTAAAGTGGACCAGTTCAAGATAATAGATTTATCAAATGCATTCTCATTTTTTAAGCTAAAATCCTTCTGGGAGATTTAGTTAAGTCCAAAAACTTTACCTACAGTCCAAAACCTGAAAGTATAAAAATATGACAAAAATAGTGGCAAATCTGGGCAGTGTTTGTTTCTACGTTTGGCGAGTGCTACTCATTGGACATCTGTGTGATGAAGTAGCTATTAGTGAACTCACATTTTCAAGTCACTAGCTTATTATCATGCTGACTCTGGTGGTAACATCTGTTGGATATTCCTGCTGAGCCTCAACAATAAATATATCTAAAGACTTAACATATTTGCCAGCCTTAACAGGTAGCCCTCTATTAGAGGAGGCAGTTGAAGAAAAATAAGAAGATGGCTTTGATTCAGTTTTTACCTGAAACCAGTGCATTGTTATACTGCTACACCATTCAGAATCGATAATATTTCATTTTCTAAAGTATCAGTAGTCAGAGCAAGTGATGGTGCAGAAGCTTAGATTTGTGGGACAACTGTATTCAAACTCTGTGGTACCCTCAGCAAGTCACTCAGCCTATGAAAACAATGAACATCTTTAAAATGATTCTCTACGTGGAACTTATTTAATCACAGTTGATTAAAGTAGCCAAATGTATATTATTTCTTATTTAAATAATATTTAAGTACTATTAAAAGTGCTCATTTTAATATTTTTTTCACAGGTAGCTGAAGGTAAATTAAATGATCATTTTCCTCTAGTGGTATGGCAAACTGGATCAGGAACCCAGACAAATATGAATGTAAATGAAGTCATTAGCAACAGAGCAATTGAAATGTTAGGCGGTGAACTTGGCAGCAAGAAACCTGTGCATCCCAATGATCATGTTAATAAAAGCCAGGTCAGTATGTGATCTCTTCTTTTTTTGTTACAAATTGAAAAGCATACCTGAGATTTTTTTTATTGTGAAACAAGCCTTCACTTTTTGTCTAGGAGCTTTCATTCTTCAGTGGAGAAGACTTCTTATGCTTTTTATTTCTTTTAGAAATCTTAGCTTTATATCTCAAACTTTATTAGAATCACTCTTAGGACACCTGCATTTAATATAGATGCATATTTTTATTGTTTGGTTTATTTTAAAAAACTATTTTGAAATAATTTTCAGCTTACGAAAGAATTGCAA
Organism: Tarsius wallacei; assembly: GCA_963574415.1. Taxonomy (NCBI): domain Eukaryota; kingdom Metazoa; phylum Chordata; class Mammalia; order Primates; family Tarsiidae; genus Tarsius; species Tarsius wallacei. The sequence goes on from CAUYQG010253269.1 coordinate 10,364, forward strand.
AGATATTTCAAGGAGTTACTATATTCCCTTTACTCTGCTTCTCTTAATGTTAACCTCTTGTATATCCATGGTATATTTATCAAATCTAAGAAATTAACATTGATACAATACTCTTAACAACAAACTTAGGATTCTCCCAGTTTTTCCACTTAAGTCCTTTTTCTCTTTTAGGATCCAGTCCTAGTTACATATTATTATGTCTCGTCATATGTCCCCTTGGTTTCTTTCAATATGGGACTGTTTCTTGGTCTTTTGCATGTTGTGATTGTCTCAGTTCCTTAGGGCTGCTATAAGAAAATGCAATAGACTGGGTGGCTTATAAATAACAGAAATTTATTTCTCACAGTTCTAGAAGCTAGATCCAAGATCAGGCCACCAGCAGATTGCCTGGTGGGGGCCCACATTCTGGTTAATGGATGGCCATATTTTCTCCATATCCTTACATGGTAGAAGGAGCAAGGGAGCTCTCTGGGGTGTGTTTGATAAGGGCACTAATTCCATTCTTGAAAGCTCTGCCCCCATGATATAACCACCTCAAAAAGATCTTGCCTCCCAATACCATCACCTCAGGGATTAGAATTTCAACATAAATTTTGAGGGGATACAAATATTCAGATCATAGTAGTGACCTTGACACTTTTGAAGGTAGGGATCAAATATTTTGCAGAATGTCCCTCAGATTTGGTATTCTGTTGTCTTCTCATGATAAGACTGAGACTAAATTTTTGGGAAGACTGTCTCAGAAATGGAGGTCCCTTCTCATTGCATCATATCAGGTGTGCATGATAGAAACATGGCTTGTTAATGCTGGTGTTAGCCTTTATCTCTTGGTTAAGGTGGTGCTTGCCAGGTTTCTCTATGGTAAAATTATGAGTGTTCCTCTTCTATACCCTATTTGTTAGAAATGAGTCGCTAAGCTGGGTGGGGTGACTCACACCTATAATCCCAGCACTTTGGGAGGCCAAGGGGAGACGATTGCCTGAGCCTACAGGTTCGCAACTAGCCTGGGCAACTTAGCAAGACCTCATCTCTACAATAAATCAAAAAATTAGCTGGGTGTGGTAGCACG